>JBDLLF010000269.1:0-53440 GCA_039707465.1 Rhabdophis nuchalis | reverse complement strand
TTCTCCCTCTATCCCCTCTACCTACCTACATTATTTCTCCCTCTATCCCTCTACCTACCTCCTACCTACCTACCTACCTACTTACTGTATTCCTCCCTCTATCCCTCTACCTACCTACCTACCTACCTACCTACCTACCTACCTACCTACCTACCTACCTACCTACTGTATTTCTCCCTCTCACTCTCTATCCCCCTACCTACCTACCTACTGTATTTCTCCCTCTATCCCTCTATCCCTCTACCTACCTACCTACCTACCTACCTACCTACCTACCTACCTACCTACCTACCTACTGTATTCCTCATTCTATCTACCTACCTAATGTATTTCTCCCTCTCTCTATCCCTCTACTTACCTACCTATCTACTGTATTTCTCCCTCTCTCTATCCCTCTACCTACCTACTGTATTCCTCACTCTCTCTATCCCTCTACCTACCTACCTACTGTTTTTTCTCCCTCTCCCTCTCTATCCCCCTACCTACCTACCTACTGTATTCCTCACTCTATCTCTCTACCTAACTATTGAATTTCTCCCTCTCTCTCTATTCCCCTACCTACCCTACTGTATTTCTCCCTCTCTATCCCTCTACCTACCTACCTACCTACCTACCTACTACTGTAATTTCTCCCTCTCCCTCTCTATCCCCCTACCTATCTACCTACTGTATTCCTCACTCTATCTACCTACCTACCTACTGTATTTCTCCCTCTCTATCCCCTCTACCTACCTACCTACATACCTACATACCTACATACCTACCTATCTACTGTATTTCTCCCTCTCCCTCTCTATCCCTCTATCAACCTACCTACTGTATTTCTCACTCTATCCCTCTACCTACCTACCTACCTACTGCATTTCTCCCTCTATCCCTCTACCTACCTACCTACTCTATTTCACCCCTCTATCCCTACCTACCACCTACCTACCTACCTACTTACCTACCTACCTACCTACCTACTGTTATTTCTCCCTCTATCCCTCTACCTACCTACATTATTTCTCCCTCTATCCCTCTACTAACCTACCACCTACCTACCTACCTACTGTATTCCTCCCTCTCCCTCTCTATCCCCTACCTACCTACCTACCTACTGTATTTCTCCCTCTATCCTCTACCTACCTACCTACCTACCTACCTACCTACCTTCCTTCCTACCTACCTACCTACCTACCTACCTACCTACCTACCTACCTACCTACTGTATTTCTCCCTCTATCCCTCTACCTACCTACCTACCTACCTACTTACCTACCTACCTACCTACCTACCTACCTACCTACTGTTTTTCTTCCTCTCTATCCACCTACCTACCTACCTACCTACCTTCCTACCTTCCTACCTACCTACCTACCTACCTACCTACCTATCTACCTACCTACCTACCTACTGTATTCCTCCCTCTATCCCTCTACCTACCTACCTACCTACTGTATTTCTCCCTCTATCCCTCTACCTAGCTACCTACCTATTGTATTTCTCCCTCTCTCTGTATCCCCTACCTATCTACATTATTTCTCCCTCTCTCTATCCTTCTACCTACCTACCTACCTACCTACCTACCTACCTACCTACCTACCTACCTACCTACCTACCTACCCTACCTACTTACTGTATTCCTCCCTCTATCCCTCTACCTACCTACCTACCTACCTACCTACCTACCTACCTACCTACCTACCTACTGTATTTCTCCCTCTCGCTCTCTATCCCCCTACCAACCTACCCTACTGTATTCTCACTCTATCCCTCTACCTACCTACCTACCTACTGCATTTCTCCCTCTATCCCTCTACCTACCTACCTACTCTATTTCTCCCTCTATCCCTCTACCTACCTACCTACCTACCTACTTACCTACCTACCTACCTACTGTATTTCTCCCTCTATCCCTCTACCTACCTACATAAATTTCCTCC
Source organism: Rhabdophis nuchalis (assembly GCA_039707465.1). NCBI lineage: Eukaryota > Metazoa > Chordata > Lepidosauria > Squamata > Natricidae > Rhabdophis > Rhabdophis nuchalis. The sequence goes on along the minus strand of JBDLLF010000269.1, from coordinate 51,515 downwards.
TCTATCCCTCTACTAACCTACCTACCTACCTACCTACCTACCTACCTACCTACCTACCTACCTACTGTATTCCTCCCTCTCCCTCTCTATCCCCCTACCTACCTACCTACCTACTGTATTTCTCCCTCTATCCTTCTACCTACCTACGTTCCTACTGTGTTTCTCCCACATCCCTCCTACCTACCCCTACCTACCTACCTACCTACCTACCTACCTACCTACCAACCTACTGTATTTCTCCCTCTATCCCTCTACCTACCTACTACCTACCTACCTACCTACCTACCTACCTACCTACCTACTGTTTTTCTTCCTCTCTATCCACCTACCTACCTACCTACCTACCTTCCTACCTTCCTACCTTCCTACCTACCTACCTACCTACCTACCTACCTACCTACCTACCTATCTACCTACCTACCTACCTACTGTATTCCTCACTCTATTTATCTACCTACCTACCTACTGTATTTCTCCCTCTCCCTCTCTATCTCACTACCTACCTACCTACTGTATTTCTCCCTGTATCCCTCTACCTACCTACCTACCTACAGTATTTCTCCCTCCCCTCTACATACCTACCTACCTACTGTATTTCTCCCTCTCTCTGTATCCCCCCTACCTACCTACTGTATTTCTCCCTCTCTCTATCCCCCTACCTACCTACCTTTCTACTTTATTTCTCCCCCTCCCTATCCCTCTACCTACCTACCTACTACTGTATTCCTCATTCTATCTACCTACCTACTGTATTTCTCCCTCTCTCTATCCCTCTACCTACCTACCTATTGTATTTCTCCCTCTCTCTCTATCCCCCTACCTACCTACCTACCAACCTACCTACTGTATTTCTCCCTCTCCCCTCTCTATACCTCTACCTATCTAACTACTGTATTCCTCACTCTATCTACCTGACTGCCTGCTGACTTTCTCCCTCTCTATCCCTCTACCTACCTACCTACCTACCTACCTACCTACCTACCTACTGTATTCCTCCCTCTTGCTCTCTATCCCCCTACCTACCTACCTACTGTATTTCTCCCCTCTATCCCTCTATCCCTCTACCTACCTACCTACCTACCTACTGTATTTCTCCCTCTCCCTCTCTATCCCCCTACCTACCTACCTACTGTATTTCTCCCTTTATCCTTCTACCTACTTACCTTCCTACTGTGTTTCTCCCTCTATCCCTCTACCTACCTACCTACCTACCTACCTACCTACCTACCTACCTACCTACCTACCTACCTAGCAACCTACTGTTTTCTCCCTCTATCCCTCTACCTACCTACCTACCTACCTACCCTACTGTATTTCTCCCTCTATCCCCCTACCTACCTACCTACCAACCTACCTACTGTATTTCTCCCTCTCCCTCTCTATCCCTCTACCTACCTACCTACAGTATTTCTCCCTCTATACCTCTACCTACCTACCTACCTTCCTACCTTCCTACCTACCTACCTACCTACCTACCTACCTACTGTATTTCTCCCTTCTGCTCTCTATCCCCCTACCTACTGTAATTTCTCCCTCTATCCCTCTACCTACCTACCTACTGTATTTCTCCCTCTATCCCTCTATCCCTCTACCTACCCTCCCTACCTACCTACCTACCTACCTACCTACCTACCTACCTACCTACCTACCTACTGTATTCCTCCCTCTATCCCTCTACCTACTACCTACCTACTGTATTTCTCCCTCTATCCCTCTACCTAGCTACCTACCTATTGTATTTCTCCCTCTCTCTGTATCCCCCTACCTATCTACATTATTTCTCCCTCTCTCTATCCTTCTACCTACCTACCTACCTACCTACCTACCTACCTACCTACCTACCTACCTACCTACCTACTGTATTTCTCCCTCTATCTCTCTACCTACCTACCTACCTACCTACCTACCTACCTACCTACCTACTGTATTCCTCATTCTATCTACCTACCGAATGCATTTCTCCCTCTCTCTATCCCTCTACATACCTACCTATCTACTGTATTTCTCCCTCTCTCTATCCCTCTACCTACCTACTGTATTCCTCACTCTCTCTATCCCTCTACCTACCTACCTACTGTTATTCTCCCTCTCTATCCCCCTACCTACCTACCTACTGTATTCCTCACTCTATCTCTCTACCTACCTATTGTATTTCTCCCTCTCTCTTTATCCCCCTACCTATCTACCTACCTACTGTATTTCTCCCTCTCCCTCTCTATCCCCCTACCTATCTACCTACTGTATTCCTCACTCTATCTACCTACCTACCTACTGTATTTCTCCCTCTCTATCCCTCTACCTACCTACCTACATAGCTACCTACCTACATACCTACCTATCTACTGTATTTCTCCCTCTCCCTCTCTATCCCTCTACCACCTACCTACTGTATTTCTCCCTCTATCCCTCTACCTACCTACCTACCTACTGCATTTCTCCCTCTACCCCTCTACCTACCTAACTCTATTTCTCCCTCTATCCCTCTACCTACCTACCTACCTACCTACCTACCTACAGTATTTCACCCTCTATACCTCTACCTACCTACCTACATTCCTACCTACCTACCTACCTACCTACCTACCTACTGTATATCTCCCTCCCGCTCTCTATCCCCCTACCTACTGTATTTCTCCCTCTATCCCTCTACCTACCTACCTACTGTATTTCTCCCTCTATCCCTCTACCTACCTACCTACCTACCTCCCTACCTACCTACCTACCTACCTACCTACCTACCTACTGTATTCCTCCCTCTATCCCTCTACCTACCTACCTACCTACTGTATTTCTCCCTCTATCCCTCTACCTAGCTACCTACCTATTGTATTTCTCCCTCTCTCTGTATCCCCCTACCTATCTACATTATTTCTCCCTCTCTCTATCCTTCTACCTACCTACCTACCTACCTACCTACCTACCTACCTACCTACCTCCTGTATTTCTCCCTCTCGCGCTCTATGCCCCTACCTACCTACCTACTGTATTTCTTCCTCTATCCCTCTACCTACCTACCTACCTACCTACCTACCTACCTACCTACCTACCTACCTACCTACCTACCTACCTACCTACTTACTGTATTCCTCCCTCTATCCCTCTACCTACTTACCTACCTACCTACCTACCTACCTACCTACCTACTGTATTTCTCCCTCTCACTCTCTATCCCCCTACCAACCTACCTACTGTATTTCTCCCTCTATCTCTCTACCTACCTACCTACCTACCTACCTACCTACCTACTGTATTCCTCATTCTATCTACCTACCTAATGCATTTCTCCCTCTCTCTATCCCTCTACATACCTACCTATCTACTGTATTTCTCCCTCTCTCTATCCTCTACCTACCTACTGTATTCCCTCACTCTCTCTATCCCTCTACCTACCTACCTACTGTTATTCTCCCTCTCTATCCCCCTACCTACCTACCTACTGTATTCCTCACTCTATCTCTCTACCTACCTACCTATTGTATTTCTCCCTCTCTCTTTATCCCCCTACCTATCTACCTACCTACTGTATTTCTCCCTCTCCCTCTCTATCCCCCTACCTATCTACCTACTGTATTCCTCACTCTATCTACCTACCTACCTACTGTATTTCTCCCTCTCGCTCTCTATGCCCCTACCTACCTACCTACCTACCTACTGTATTTCTCCCTCTATCCCTCTACCTACCTACATTATTTCTCCCTCTATCCCTCTACCTACCTACCTACCTACCTACCTACCTACCTACCTACCTACCTACCTACCTACCTACCTACCTACTTACTGTATTCCTCCCTCTATCCCTCTACCTACCTACCTACCTACCTACCTACCTACCTACCTACCTACCTACTGTATTTCTCCCTCTCGCTCTCTATCCCCCTACCAACCTACCTACTGTATTTCTCCCTCTATCTCTCTACCTACCTACCTACCTACCTACCTACCTGCCTGCCTGCCTGCCTGCCTACCTTCCTACCTACCTACCTACCTACTGTATTCCTCCCTCTCGCTCTCTATCCCCCTACCTACCTACCTACTGTATTTCTCCCTCTATCCCTCTATCCCTCTACCTACCTACCTACCTACCTACCTACCTACCTACCTACCTACCTACCTACCTACCTACCTACCTACCTACTGTATTTCTCCCTCTATCCCTCTACCTACCTACATTCTTTCTCCCTCTATCCCTCTACCTACCTACCTACCTACCTACCTACCTACCTACTGTATTCCTCCCTCTATCCCTCTACCTACCTACCTACCTACCTACCTAACTACCTACCTGCCTGCCTGCCTACCTACCTACCTACCTACCTACCTACCTACCTACCTACCTACTGTATTCCTCCCTCTCGCTCTCTATCCCCTACCTACCTACCTACCTACTGTATTTCTCCCTCTATCCCTCTATCCCTCTACCTACCTACCTACCTACCTACTGTATTTCTCCCTCTCCCTCTCTATCCCCCTACCTACCTACCTACTGTATTTCTCCCTCTATCCTTCTACCTACCTACCTTCCTACTGTGTTTCTCCCCTCTATCCCTCTACCTACCTACCTACCTACCTACCTACCTACCTACCTACCTACCTACCTACCTACTGTTTTTTCTTCCTCTCTATCCCCCTACCTACCTACCTACTGTATTTCTCCCTCTATCCCACTATCCCTCGACCTACCTACCTACCTACATACCTACCTAACTACCTACCTACATACCTACCTACCTACCTACCTACCTACCTACTGTATTCCTCACTCTATTTATCTACCTACCTACCTACTGTATTTCTCCCTCTCCCTCTCTATCTCACTACCTACCTACCTACTGTATTTCTCCCTCTATCCCACTACCTACCTACCTACCTACAGTATTTCTCCCTCTATACCTCTACCTACCTACCTACATTCCTACCTTCCTACCTACCTACCTACCTACCTACCTACCTACTGTATATCTCCCTCCCGCTCTCTATCCCCCTACCTACTGTATTTCTCCTCTATCCCTCTACCTACCTACCTACTGTATTTCTCCCTCTATCCCTCTACCTACCTACCTACCTACCTACCTACCTACCTACCTACCTACCTACCTACCTACCTACTGTATTCCTCCCTCTATCCCTCTACCTACCTACCTACCTACTGTATTTCTCCCTCTATCCCTCTACCTAGCTACCTACCTATTGTATTTCTCCCTCTCTCTGTATCCCCCTACCTATCTACATTATTTCTCCCTCTCTCTATCCTTCTACCTACCTACCTACCTACCTACCTACCTACCTACCTACCTACCTACCTACCTACCTACTGTATTTCTCCCTCTCGCGCTCTATGCCCCTACCTACCTACCTACTGTATTTCTTCCTCTATCCCTCTACCTACCTACCTACCTACCTACCTACCTACCTACCTACCTACCTACCTACCTACCTACCTACCTACTTACTGTATTCCTCCCTCTATCCTCTACCTACTTACCTACCTACCTACCTACCTACCTACCTACCTACCTACCTACCTACCTACCTACCTACCTACCTACCTACTGTATTTCTCCCTCTCGCGCTCTATGCCCCTACCTACCTACCTACTGTATTTCTTCCTCTATCCCTCTACCTACCTACCTACCTACCTACCTACCTACCTACCTACCTACCTACCTACTGTATTTCTCCCTCTATTCCTCTACCTACCTACCTACTGTATTTCTCCCTCTATCCCTCTACCTACCTACCTACCTACCTACCTACCTACCTACCTACCTACCTACTGTATTTCTCCCTCTATTCCTCTACCTACCTACCTACTGTATTTCTCCCTCTATCCCTCTACCTACCTACCTACCTACCTACCTACCTACCTACCTACCTACCTACCTACCTACTGTATTCCTCCCTCTATCCCTCTACCTACCTACCTACCTACTGTATTTCTCCCTCTATCCCTCTACCTAGCTACCTACCTATTGTATTTCTCCTCTCTCTGTATCCCCCTACCTATCTACTGTATTTCTCCCTCTCTCTATCCCTCTACCTACCTACCTACCTACCTACCTACTGTTTTTCTCCCTCTCGCTCTCTATGCCCCTACCTACCTACCTACTGTATTTCTCCTCTATCCCTCTACCTACCTACATTATTTCTCCCTCTATCCCTCTACCTACCTACCTACCTACCTACCTACCTACCTACTTACTGTATTCCTCCCTCTATCCCTCTACCTACCTACCTACCTACCTACCTACCTACCTACCTACCTACCTACCTACCTACCTACTGTATTTCTCCCTCTCACTCTCTATCCCCCTACCTACTTACCTACTGTATTTCTCCCTCTATCCCTCTATCCCTCTACCTACCTACCTACCTACCTACCTACCTACCTACCTACCTACCTACCTACCTACTGTATTCCTCATTCTATCTACCTACCTACTGTATTTCTCCCTCTATCCCTCTACCTACCTACCTACCTACCTACCTACCTACCTACCTACCTACTGTATTCCTCCCTCTATCCCTCTACCTACCTACCTACCTACTGTATTTCTCCCTCTATCCCTCTACTAGCTACCTACCTATTGTATTTCTCCCTCTCTCTGTATCCCCCTACCTATCTACTGTATTTCTCCCTCTCTCTATCCCTCTACCTACCTACCTACCTACCTACCTACCTACCTACCTACCTACCTACCTACCTACCTACCTACCTACCTACCTACCTACCTACTGTATTTCTCCCTCTCGCTCTCTATCCCTCTACCTACCTACCTACAGTATTTCACCCTCTATCCCTCTACCTACCTACCTACCTACTGTATTTCTCCCTCTATCCCTCTACCTACCTACCTACCTACCTACCTACCTACCTACCTACCTACCTACTGTATTTCTCCCCTCTATTCCTCTACCTACCTACCTACTGTATTTCTCCCTCTATCCCTCTACCTACCTACCTACCTACCTACCTACCTACCTACCTACCTACTGTATTCCTCCCTCTATCCCTCTACCTACCTACCTACCTACTGTATTTCTCCCTCTATCCCTCTACCTAGCTACCTACCTATTGTATTTCTCCCTCTCTCTGTATCCCCCTACCTATCTACTGTATTTCTCCCTCTCTCTATCCCTCTACCTACCTACCTACCTACCTACCTACCTACCTACCTTCCTACCTACCTACCTACTGTATTTCTCCCTTCGCTCTCTATGCCCCTACCTACCTACCTACTGTATTTCTCCCTCTATCCCTCTACCTACCTACATTATTTCTCCCTCTATCCCTCTACCTACCTACCTACCTACCTACCTACTACCTACTTACTGTATTCCTCCCTCTATCCCTCTACCTACCTACCTCACTACCTACCTTACCTACCTACCTACCTACCTACCTACCTACTGTATTTCTCCCTCTCACTCTCTATCCCCTACCTTCTTACCTACTGTATTTCTCCCTCTATCCCTCTATCCCTCTACCTACCTACCTACCTACCTACCTACCTACCTACCTACCTACCTACCTACCTACCTACATTACTGTATTCCTCATTCTATCTACCTACCTACTGTATTTCTCCCTCTATCCCTCTACCTACCTACCTACCTACCTACCTACCTACCTACCTACCTACCTACTTACTGTATTCCTCCCTCTATCCCTCTACCTACCTACCTACCTACTGTATTTCTCCCTCTATCCCTCTACCTAGCTACCTACCTATTGTATTTCTCCCTCTCTCTGTATCCCCCTACCTATCTACTGTATTTCTCCCTCTCTCTATCCCTCTACCTACCTACTACCTACCTACCTACCTACCTACCTACCTACCTACCTACCTACTGTATTTCTCCCTCTCGCTCTCTATCCCTCTACCTACCTACCTACAGTATTTCACCCTCTATCCCTCTACCTACCTACCTACCTACCTACTGTATTTCTCCCTCTATCCCTCTACCTACCTACCTACCTACCTACCTACCTACCTACCTACTGTATTTCTCCCTCTATTCCTCTACCTACCTACCTACTGTATTTCTCCCTCTATCCCTCTACCTACCTACCTACCTACCTACCTACCTACCTACCTACCTACCTACCTACCTACTGTATTCCTCCCTCTATCCCTCTACCTACCTACCTACCTACTGTATTTCTCCCCTCTATCCCTCTACCTAGCTACCTACCTATTGTATTTCTCCCTCTCTCTGTATCCCCCTACCTATCTACTGTATTTCTCCCTCTCTCTATCCCTCTACCTACCTACCTACCTACCTACCTACCTACCTACCTACCTACCTACCTACTGTATTTCTCCCTCTCGCTCTCTATGCCCCTACCTACCTACCTACTGTATTTCTCCCTCTATCCCTCTACCTACCTACATTATTTCTCCCTCTATCCCTCTACCTACCTACCTACCTACCTACCTACTTACCTACCTACCTACCTACCTACCTACCTACCTACCTACCTACCTACCGACCTATCTACCTACCTACCTACCTACTGTATTCCTCACTCTATTTATCTACCTACCTACCTACTGTATTTCTCCCTCTCCCTCTCTACTCACTACCTACCTACCTACTGTATTTCTCCCTGTATCCCTCTACCTACCTACCTACCTACAGTATTTCTCCCTCCCTCTACATACCTACCTACCTACTGTATTTCTCCCTCTCTCTGTATCCCCCTACCTACCTACTGTATTTCTCCCTCTCTCTATCCCCCTACCTACCTACCTTTCTACTTTATTTCTCCCCCTCCCTATCCCTCTACCTACCTACCTACTACTTTCTTCCTCATTCTATCTACCTACCTACTGTATTTCTCCCTCTCTCTATCCCTCTACCTACCTACCTATTGTATTTCTCCCTCTCTCTCTATCCCCCTACCTACCTACCTACCAACCTACCTACTGTATTTCTCCCTCTCCCTCTCTATACCTCTACCTATCTAACTACTGTATTCCTCACTCTATCTACCTGACTACCTGCTGACTTTCCTCCCTCTCTATCCCTCTACCTACCTACCTACCTACCTACCTACCTACCTACCTACCTACCTACCTACCTACCTACCTACTGTATTCCTCCCTCTTGCTCTCTATCCCCCTACCTACCTACCTACTGTATTTCTCCCTCTATCCCTCTATCCCTCTACCTACCTACCTACCTACCTACTGTATTTCTCCCTCTCCCTCTCTATCCCCCTACCTACCTACCTACTGTATTTCTCCCTTTATCCTTCTACCTACTTACCTTCCTACTGTGTTTCTCCCTCTATCCCTCTACCTACCTACCTACCTACCTACCTACCTACCTACCTACCTACCTACCTACCTACCTACCTACCTATCAACCTACTGTATTTCTCCCTCTATCCCTCTACCTACCTACCTACCTACCTACCTACCTACCTACTGTATTTCTCCCTCTATCCCCCTACCTACCTACCAACCTACCTACTGTATTTCTCCCTCTCCCTCTCTATCCCTCTACCTACCTACCTACAGTATTTCTCCCTCTATACCTCTACCTACCTACCTACCTTCCTACCTTCCTACCTACCTACCTACCTACCTACCTACCTACCTACCTACCTACCTACTGTATTTCTCCCTTCTGCTCTCTATCCCCCTACCTACTGTATTTCTCCCTCTATCCCTCTACCTACCTACCTACTGTATTTCTCCCTCTATCCCTCTATCCCTATACCAACCTACCTACCTACCTACCTACCTACCTACCTACCTACTGTATTCCTCCCTCTATCCCTCTACCTACCTACCTACCTACTGTATTTCTCCCTCTATCCCTCTACCTAGCTACCTACCTATTGTATTTCTCCCTCTCTCTGTATCCCCCTACCTATCTACATTATTTCTCCCTCTCTCTATCCTTCTACCTACCTACCTACCCTACCTACCTACCTACCTACCTACCTACCTACCTACTTACTGTATTCCTCCCTCTATCCCTCTACCTACCTACCTACCTACCTACCTACCTACCTACCTACCTACTGTATTTCTCCCTCTCGCTCTCTATCCCCCTACCAACCTACCTACTGTATTTCTCCCTCTATCTCTCTACCTACCTACCTACCTACCTACCTACCTACCTACCTACCTACCTACCTACTGTATTCCTCATTCTATCTACCTACCGAATGCATTTCTCCCTCTCTCTATCCCTCTACATACCTACCTATCTACTGTATTTCTCCCTCTCTCTATCCCTCTACCTACCTACTGTATTCCTCACTCTCTCTATCCCTCTACCTACCTACCTACTGTTATTCTCCCTCTCTATCCCCCTACCTACCTACCTACTGTATTCCTCACTCTATCTCTCTACCTACCTACCTATTGTATTTCTCCCTCTCTCTTTATCCCCCTACCTATCTACCTACCTACTGTATTTCTCCCTCTCCCTCTCTATCCCCCTACCTATCTACCTACTGTATTCCTCACTCTATCTACCTACCTACCTACTGTATTTCTCCCTCTCGCTCTCTATGCCCCTACCTACCTACCTACCTACCTACTGTATTTCTCCCTCTATCCCTCTACCTACCTACATTATTTCTCCCTCTATCCCTCTACCTACCTACCTACCTACCTACCTACCTACCTACCTACCTACCTACCTACCTACCTACTTACTGTATTCCTCCCTCTATCCCTCTACCTACCTACCTACCTACCTACCTACCTACCTACCTACCTACCTACTGTATTTCTCCCTCTCGCTCTCTATCCCCCTACCAACCTACCTACTGTATTTCTCCCTCTATCTCTCTACCTACCTACCTACCTACCTACCTACCTGCCTGCCTGCCTGCCTGCCTACCTTCCTACCTACCTACCTACCTACTGTATTCCTCCCTCTCGCTCTCTATCCCCCTACCTACCTACCTACTGTATTTCTCCCTCTATCCCTCTATCCCTCTACCTACCTACCTACCTACCTACCTACCTACCTACCTACCTACCTACCTACCTACCTACCTACCTACTGTATTTCTCCCTCTATCCCTCTACCTACCTACATTCTTTCTCCCTCTATCCCTCTACCTACCTACCTACCTACCTACCTACCTACCTACTGTATTCCTCCCTCTATCCCTCTACCTACCTACCTACCTACCTACCTAACTACCTACCTGCCTGCCTGCCTACCTACCTACCTACCTACCTACCTACCTACCTACCTACCTACTGTATTCCTCCCTCTCGCTCTCTATCCCCCTACCTACCTACCTACCTACTGTATTTCTCCCTCTATCCCTCTATCCCTCTACCTACCTACCTACCTACCTACTGTATTTCTCCCTCTCCCTCTCTATCCCCCTACCTACCTACCTACTGTATTTCTCCCTCTATCCTTCTACCTACCTACCTTCCTACTGTGTTTCTCCCTCTATCCCTCTACCTACCTACCTACCTACCTACCTACCTACCTACCTACCTACCTACCTACCTACTGTTTTTCTTCCTCTCTATCCCCCTACCTACCTACCTACTGTATTTCTCCCTCTATCCCACTATCCCCTCGACCTACCTACCTACCTACATACCTACCTAACTACCTACCTACATACCTACCTACCTACCTACCTACCTACCTACTGTATTCCTCACTCTATTTATCTACCTACCTACCTACTGTATTTCTCCCTCTCCCTCTCTATCTCACTACCTACCTACCTACTGTATTTCTCCCTCTATCCCACTACCTACCTACCTACCTACAGTATTTCTCCCTCTATACCTCTACCTACCTACCTACATTCCTACCTTCCTACCTACCTACCTACCTACCTACCTACCTACTGTATATCTCCCTCCCGCTCTCTATCCCCCTACCTACTGTATTTCTCCCTCTATCCCTCTACCTACCTACCTACTGTATTTCTCCCTCTATCCCTCTACCTACCTACCTACCTACCTACCTACCTACCTACCTACCTACCTACCTACCTACCTACCTACTGTATTCCTCCCTCTATCCCTCTACCTACCTACCTACCTACTGTATTTCTCCCTCTATCCCTCTACCTAGCTACCTACCTATTGTATTTCTCCCTCTCTCTGTATCCCCCTACCTATCTACATTATTTCTCCCTCTCTCTATCCTTCTACCTACCTACCTACCTACCTACCTACCTACCTACCTACCTACCTACCTACCTACCTACTGTATTTCTCCCTCTCGCGCTCTATGCCCCTACCTACCTACCTACTGTATTTCTTCCTCTATCCCTCTACCTACCTACCTACCTACCTACCTACCTACCTACCTACCTACCTACCTACCTACCTACCTACCTACTTACTGTATTCCTCCCTCTATCCCTCTACCTACTTACCTACCTACCTACCTACCTACCTACCTACCTACCTACCTACCTACCTACCTACCTACCTACCTACCTACCTACTGTATTTCTCCCTCTCGCGCTCTATGCCCCTACCTACCTACCTACTGTATTTCTTCCTCTATCCCTCTACCTACCTACCTACCTACCTACCTACCTACCTACCTACCTACCTACCTACTGTATTTCTCCCTCTATTCCTCTACCTACCTACCTACTGTATTTCTCCCTCTATCCCTCTACCTACCTACCTACCTACCTACCTACCTACCTACCTACCTACCTACTGTATTTCTCCCTCTATTCCTCTACCTACCTACCTACTGTATTTCTCCCTCTATCCCTCTACCTACCTACCTACCTACCTACCTACCTACCTACCTACCTACCTACCTACCTACTGTATTCCTCCCTCTATCCCTCTACCTACCTACCTACCTACTGTATTTCTCCCTCTATCCCTCTACCTAGCTACCTACCTATTGTATTTCTCCCTCTCTCTGTATCCCCCTACCTATCTACTGTATTTCTCCCTCTCTCTATCCCTCTACCTACCTACCTACCTACCTACCTACTGTTTTTCTCCCTCTCGCTCTCTATGCCCCTACCTACCTACCTACTGTATTTCTCCCTCTATCCCTCTACCTACCTACATTATTTCTCCCTCTATCCCTCTACCTACCTACCTACCTACCTACCTACCTACCTACTTACTGTATTCCTCCCTCTATCCCTCTACCTACCTACCTACCTACCTACCTACCTACCTACCTACCTACCTACCTACCTACCTACTGTATTTCTCCCTCTCACTCTCTATCCCCCTACCTACTTACCTACTGTATTTCTCCCTCTATCCCTCTATCCCTCTACCTACCTACCTACCTACCTACCTACCTACCTACCTACCTACCTACCTACCTACTGTATTCCTCATTCTATCTACCTACCTACTGTATTTCTCCCTCTATCCCTCTACCTACCTACCTACCTACCTACCTACCTACCTACCTACCTACTGTATTCCTCCCTCTATCCCTCTACCTACCTACCTACCTACTGTATTTCTCCCTCTATCCCTCTACCTAGCTACCTACCTATTGTATTTCTCCCTCTCTCTGTATCCCCCTACCTATCTACTGTATTTCTCCCTCTCTCTATCCCTCTACCTACCTACCTACCTACCTACCTACCTACCTACCTACCTACCTACCTACCTACCTACCTACCTACCTACCTACCTACCTACCTACTGTATTTCTCCCTCTCGCTCTCTATCCCTCTACCTACCTACCTACAGTATTTCACCCTCTATCCCTCTACCTACCTACCTACCTACTGTATTTCTCCCTCTATCCCTCTACCTACCTACCTACCTACCTACCTACCTACCTACCTACCTACCTACTGTATTTCTCCCTCTATTCCTCTACCTACCTACCTACTGTATTTCTCCCTCTATCCCTCTACCTACCTACCTACCTACCTACCTACCTACCTACCTACCTACTGTATTCCTCCCTCTATCCCTCTACCTACCTACCTACCTACTGTATTTCTCCCTCTATCCCTCTACCTAGCTACCTACCTATTGTATTTCTCCCTCTCTCTGTATCCCCCTACCTATCTACTGTATTTCTCCCTCTCTCTATCCCTCTACCTACCTACCTACCTACCTACCTACCTACCTACCTACCTACCTACCTACCTACTGTATTTCTCCCTCTCGCTCTCTATGCCCCTACCTACCTACCTACTGTATTTCTCCCTCTATCCCTCTACCTACCTACATTATTTCTCCCTCTATCCCTCTACCTACCTACCTACCTACCTACCTACCTACCTACCTACTTACTGTATTCCTCCCTCTATCCCTCTACCTACCTACCTACCTACCTACCTACCTACCTACCTACCTACCTACCTACCTACTGTATTTCTCCCTCTCACTCTCTATCCCCCTACCTACTTACCTACTGTATTTCTCCCTCTATCCCTCTATCCCTCTACCTACCTACCTACCTACCTACCTACCTACCTACCTACCTACCTACCTACCTACCTACCTACTGTATTCCTCATTCTATCTACCTACCTACTGTATTTCTCCCTCTATCCCTCTACCTACCTACCTACCTACCTACCTACCTACCTACCTACCTACCTACTTACTGTATTCCTCCCTCTATCCCTCTACCTACCTACCTACCTACTGTATTTCTCCCTCTATCCCTCTACCTAGCTACCTACCTATTGTATTTCTCCCTCTCTCTGTATCCCCCTACCTATCTACTGTATTTCTCCCTCTCTCTATCCCTCTACCTACCTACCTACCTACCTACCTACCTACCTACCTACCTACCTACCTACTGTATTTCTCCCTCTCGCTCTCTATCCCTCTACCTACCTACCTACAGTATTTCACCCTCTATCCCTCTACCTACCTACCTACCTACCTACTGTATTTCTCCCTCTATCCCTCTACCTACCTACCTACCTACCTACCTACCTACCTACCTACTGTATTTCTCCCTCTATTCCTCTACCTACCTACCTACTGTATTTCTCCCTCTATCCCTCTACCTACCTACCTACCTACCTACCTACCTACCTACCTACCTACCTACCTACCTACTGTATTCCTCCCTCTATCCCTCTACCTACCTACCTACCTACTGTATTTCTCCCTCTATCCCTCTACCTAGCTACCTACCTATTGTATTTCTCCCTCTCTCTGTATCCCCCTACCTATCTACTGTATTTCTCCCTCTCTCTATCCCTCTACCTACCTACCTACCTACCTACCTACCTACCTACCTACCTACCTACCTACTGTATTTCTCCCTCTCGCTCTCTATGCCCCTACCTACCTACCTACTGTATTTCTCCCTCTATCCCTCTACCTACCTACATTATTTCTCCCTCTATCCCTCTACCTACCTACCTACCTACCTACCTACTTACCTACCTACCTACCTACCTACCTACCTACCTACCTACCTACCTACCGACCTATCTACCTACCTACCTACCTACTGTATTCCTCACTCTATTTATCTACCTACCTACCTACTGTATTTCTCCCTCTCCCTCTCTATCTCACTACCTACCTACCTACTGTATTTCTCCCTGTATCCCTCTACCTACCTACCTACCTACAGTATTTCTCCCTCCCCTCTACATACCTACCTACCTACTGTATTTCTCCCTCTCTCTGTATCCCCCTACCTACCTACTGTATTTCTCCCTCTCTCTATCCCCCTACCTACCTACCTTTCTACTTTATTTCTCCCCCTCCCTATCCCTCTACCTACCTACCTACTACTGTATTCCTCATTCTATCTACCTACCTACTGTATTTCTCCCTCTCTCTATCCCTCTACCTACCTACCTATTGTATTTCTCCCTCTCTCTCTATCCCCCTACCTACCTACCTACCAACCTACCTACTGTATTTCTCCCTCTCCCTCTCTATACCTCTACCTATCTAACTACTGTATTCCTCACTCTATCTACCTGACTACCTGCTGACTTTCTCCCTCTCTATCCCTCTACCTACCTACCTACCTACCTACCTACCTACCTACCTACCTACCTACCTACCTACCTACCTACTGTATTCCTCCCTCTTGCTCTCTATCCCCCTACCTACCTACCTACTGTATTTCTCCCTCTATCCCTCTATCCCTCTACCTACCTACCTACCTACCTACTGTATTTCTCCCTCTCCCTCTCTATCCCCCTACCTACCTACCTACTGTATTTCTCCCTTTATCCTTCTACCTACTTACCTTCCTACTGTGTTTCTCCCTCTATCCCTCTACCTACCTACCTACCTACCTACCTACCTACCTACCTACCTACCTACCTACCTACCTACCTACCTAGCAACCTACTGTATTTCTCCCTCTATCCCTCTACCTACCTACCTACCTACCTACCTACCTACCTACTGTATTTCTCCCTCTATCCCCCTACCTACCTACCAACCTACCTACTGTATTTCTCCCTCTCCCTCTCTATCCCTCTACCTACCTACCTACAGTATTTCTCCCTCTATACCTCTACCTACCTACCTACCTTCCTACCTTCCTACCTACCTACCTACCTACCTACCTACCTACCTACCTACCTACCTACCTACTGTATTTCTCCCTTCTGCTCTCTATCCCCCTACCTACTGTATTTCTCCCTCTATCCCTCTACCTACCTACCTACTGTATTTCTCCCTCTATCCCTCTATCCCTCTACCTACCTACCTACCTACCTACCTACCTACCTACCTACCTACTGTATTCCTCCCTCTATCCCTCTACCTACCTACCTACCTACTGTATTTCTCCCTCTATCCCTCTACCTAGCTACCTACCTATTGTATTTCTCCCTCTCTCTGTATCCCCCTACCTATCTACATTATTTCTCCCTCTCTCTATCCTTCTACCTACCTACCTACCTACCTACCTACCTACCTACCTACCTACCTACCTACTTACTGTATTCCTCCCTCTATCCCTCTACCTACCTACCTACCTACCTACCTACCTACCTACCTACCTACTGTATTTCTCCCTCTCGCTCTCTATCCCCCTACCAACCTACCTACTGTATTTCTCCCTCTATCTCTCTACCTACCTACCTACCTACCTACCTACCTACCTACCTACCTACCTACCTACTGTATTCCTCATTCTATCTACCTACCGAATGCATTTCTCCCTCTCTCTATCCCTCTACATACCTACCTATCTACTGTATTTCTCCCTCTCTCTATCCCTCTACCTACCTACTGTATTCCTCACTCTCTCTATCCCTCTACCTACCTACCTACTGTTATTCTCCCTCTCTATCCCCCTACCTACCTACCTACTGTATTCCTCACTCTATCTCTCTACCTACCTATTGTATTTCTCCCTCTCTCTTTATCCCCCTACCTATCTACCTACCTACTGTATTTCTCCCTCTCCCTCTCTATCCCCCTACCTATCTACCTACTGTATTCCTCACTCTATCTACCTACCTACCTACTGTATTTCTCCCTCTCTATCCCTCTACCTACCTACCTACATAGCTACCTACCTACATACCTACCTATCTACTGTATTTCTCCCTCTCCCTCTCTATCCCTCTACCAACCTACCTACTGTATTTCTCCCTCTATCCCTCTACCTACCTACCTACCTACTGCATTTCTCCCTCTACCCCTCTACCTACCTACTCTATTTCTCCCTCTATCCCTCTACCTACCTACCTACCTACCTACCTACCTACAGTATTTCACCCTCTATACCTCTACCTACCTACCTACATTCCTACCTTCCTACCTACCTACCTACCTACTGTATATCTCCCTCCCGCTCTCTATCCCCCTACCTACTGTATTTCTCCCTCTATCCCTCTACCTACCTACCTACTGTATTTCTCCCTCTATCCCTCTACCTACCTACCTACCTACCTACCTACCTACCTACCTACCTACCTACCTACCTACTGTATTCCTCCCTCTATCCCTCTACCTACCTACCTACCTACTGTATTTCTCCCTCTATCCCTCTACCTAGCTACCTACCTATTGTATTTCTCCCTCTCTCTGTATCCCCCTACCTATCTACATTATTTCTCCCTCTCTCTATCCTTCTACCTACCTACCTACCTACCTACCTACCTACCTACCTACCTACCTACTGTATTTCTCCCTCTCGCGCTCTATGCCCCTACCTACCTACCTACTGTATTTCTCCCTCTATCTCTCTACCTACCTACCTACCTACCTACCTACCTACCTACCTACCTACCTACTGTATTCCTCATTCTATCTACCTACCTAATGCATTTCTCCCTCTCTCTATCCCTCTACATACCTACCTATCTACTGTATTTCTCCCTCTCTCTATCCCTCTACCTACCTACTGTATTCCTCACTCTCTCTATCCCTCTACCTACCTACCTACCTACCTACCTACCTACCTACCTACCTACCTACCTACCTACCTACCTACCTACTTACTGTATTCCTCCCTCTATCCCTCTACCTACTTACCTACCTACCTACCTACCTACCTACCTACCTACCTACCTACCTACTGTATTTCTCCCTCTCACTCTCTATCCCCCTACCAACCTACCTACTGTATTTCTCCCTCTATCTCTCTACCTACCTACCTACCTACCTACCTACCTACCTACTGTATTCCTCATTCTATCTACCTACCTAATGCATTTCTCCCTCTCTCTATCCCTCTACATACCTACCTATCTACTGTATTTCTCCCTCTCTCTATCCCTCTACCTACCTACTGTATTCCTCACTCTCTCTATCCCTCTACCTACCTACCTACTGTTATTCTCCCTCTCTATCCCCCTACCTACCTACCTACTGTATTCCTCACTCTATCTCTCTACCTACCTACCTATTGTATTTCTCCCTCTCTCTTTATCCCCCTACCTATCTACCTACCTACTGTATTTCTCCCTCTCCCTCTCTATCCCCCTACCTATCTACCTACTGTATTCCTCACTCTATCTACCTACCTACCTACTGTATTTCTCCCTCTCTATCCCTCTACCTACCTACCTACATACCTACCTACCTACATACCTATCTACTGTATTTCTCCCTCTCCCTCTCTATCCCTCTACCAACCTACCTACTGTATTTCTCCCTCTATCCCTCTACCTACCTACTCTATTTCTCCCTCTATCCCTCTACCTACCTACCTACCTACCTACCTACCTACCTACCTACCTACCTACCTACCTACCTACTGTATTTCTCCCTCTCGCTCTCTATCCCCCTACCAACCTACCTACTGTATTTCTCCCTCTATCTCTCTACCTACCTACCTACCTACCTGCCTGCCTGCCTGCCTGCCTGCCTGCCTACCTACCTACCTACCTACCTACC
The DNA here is from genome assembly GCA_039707465.1 of Rhabdophis nuchalis. Classification (NCBI taxonomy): domain Eukaryota; kingdom Metazoa; phylum Chordata; class Lepidosauria; order Squamata; family Natricidae; genus Rhabdophis; species Rhabdophis nuchalis. Next base: position 32,223 of record JBDLLF010000269.1, on the reverse strand, counting down.
TACTGTATTCCTCCCTCTCGCTCTCTATCCCCCTACCTACCTACCTACTGTATTTCTCCCTCTATCCCTCTATCCCTCTACCTACCTACCTACCTACCTACCTACCTACCTACCTACCTACCTACCAACTGTATTTCTCCCTCTATCCCTCTACCTACCTACATTATTTCTCCCTCTATCCCTCTACCTACCTACCTACCTACCTACCTACCTACCTACCTACCTACCTACCTACCTACCTACCTACTGTATTCCTCCCTCTATCCCTCTACCTACCTACCTACCTACCTAACTACCTACCTGCCTGCCTGCCTACCTTCCTACCTACCTACCTACCTACCTACCTACCTACTGTATTCCTCCCTCTCGCTCTCTATCCCCCTACCTACCTACCTACCTACTGTATTTCTCCCTCTATCCCTCTATCCCTCTACCTACCTACCTACCTACCTACTGTATTTCTCCCTCTCCCTCTCTATCCCCCTACCTACCTACCTACTGTATTTCTCCCTACCTACCTTCCTACTGTGTTTCTCCCTCTATCCCTCTACCTACCTACCTACCTACCTACCTACCTACCTACCTACCTACTGTTTTTCTTCCTCTCTATCCCCCTACATATCCTACCTACTGTATTTCTCCCTCTATCCCACTATCCCTCGACCTACCTACCTACCTACATACCTACCTAACTACCTACCTACATACCTACCTACCTACCTACCTACCTACCTACCTACTGTATTCCTCACTCTATTTATCTACCTACCTACCTACTGTATTTCTCCCTCTCCCTCTCTATCTCACTACCTACCTACCTACTGTATTTCTCCCACTATCCCACTACCTACCTACCTACCTACAGTATTTCTCCCTCTATACCTCTACCTACCTACCTACATTCCTACCTTCCTACCTACCTACCTACCTACCTACCTACCTACCTACCTACTGTATATCTCCCTCCCGCTCTCTATCCCCCTACCTACTGTATTTCTCCCTCTATCCCTCTACCTACCTACCTACTGTATTTCTCCCTCTATCCATCTACCTACCTACCTACCTACCTACCTACCTACCTACCTACCTACCTACCTACCTACTGTATTCCTCCCTCTATCCCTCTACCTACCTACCTACCTACTGTATTTCTCCCTCTATCCCTCTACCTAGCTACCTACCTATTGTATTTCTCCCTCTCTCTGTATCCCCCTACCTATCTACATTATTTCTCCCTCTCTCTATCCTTCTACCTACCTACCTACCTACCTACCTACCTACCTACCTACCTACCTACCTACCTACCTACCTACTGTATTTCTCCCTCTCGCGCTCTATGCCGCTACCTACCTACCTACTGTATTTCTTCCTCTATCCCTCTACCTACCTACCTACCTACCTACCTACCTACCTACCTACCTACTGTATTCCTCATTCTATCTACCTACCTAATGCATTTCTCCCTCTCTCTATCCCTCTACATACCTACCTATCTACTGTATTTCTCCCTCTCTCTATCCCTCTACCTACCTACTGTATTCCTCACTCTCTCTATCCCTCTACCTACCTACCTACTGTTATTCTCCCTCTCTATCCCCCTACCTACCTACCTACTGTATTCCTCACTCTATCTCTCTACCTACCTACCTATTGTATTTCTCCCTCTCTCTTTATCCCCCTACCTATCTACCTACCTACTGTATTTCTCCCTCTCCCTCTCTATCCCCCTACCTATCTACCTACTGTATTCCTCACTCTATCTACCTACCTACCTACTGTATTTCTCCCTCTCTATCCCTCTACCTACCTACCTACATACCTACCTACCTACATACCTATCTACTGTATTTCTCCCTCTCCCTCTCTATCCCTCTACCAACCTACCTACTGTATTTCTCCCTCTATCCCTCTACCTACCTACTCTATTTCTCCCTCTATCCCTCTACCTACCTACCTACCTACCTACCTACCTACCTACCTACCTACCTACCTACTGTATTTCTCCCTCTCGCTCTCTATGCCCCTACCTACCTACCTACCTACCTACTGTATTTCTCCCTCTATCCCTCTACCTACCTACATTATTTCTCCCTCTATCCCTCTACCTACCTACCTACCTACCTACCTACCTACCTACCTACCTACCTACCTACCTACCTACTTACTGTATTCCTCCCTCTATCCCTCTACCTACCTACCTACCTACCTACCTACCTACCTACCTACCTACCTACCTACCTACTGTATTTCTCCCTCTCGCTCTCTATCCCCCTACCAACCTACCTACTGTATTTCTCCCTCTATCTCTCTACCTACCTACCTACCTACCTACCTACCTGCCTGCCTGCCTGCCTGCCTACCTACCTACCTACCTACCTACCTACCTACCTACTGTATTCCTCCCTCTCGCTCTCTATCCCCCTACCTACCTACCTACTGTATTTCTCCCTCTATCCCTCTATCCCTCTACCTACCTACCTACCTACCTACCTACCTACCTACCTACCTACCTACCTACCTACCTACTGTATTTCTCCCTCTATCCCTCTACCTACCTACATTATTTCTCCCTCTATCCCTCTACCTACCTACCTACCTACCTACCTACCTACCTACCTACCTACCTACCTACCTACCTACTGCATTCCTCCCTCTATCCCTCTACCTACCTACCTACCTACCTAACTACCTACCTGCCTGCCTGCCTACCTACCTACCTACCTACCTACCTACCTACCTACCTACCTACCTACCTACCTACCTACTGTATTCCTCCCTCTCGCTCTCTATCCCCCTACCTACCTACCTACCTACCTACTGTATTTCTCCCTCTATCCCTCTATCCCTCTACCTACCTACCTACCTACCTACTGTATTTCTCCCTCTCCCTCTCTATCCCCCTACCTACCTACCTACTGTATTTCTCCCTCTATCCTTCTACCTACCTACCTTCCTACTGTGTTTCTCCCTCTATCCCTCTACCTACCTACCTACCTACCTACCTACCTACCTACCTACCTACCTACCTACTGTTTTTCTTCCTCTCTATCCCCCTACCTACCTACCTACTGTATTTCTCCCTCTATCCCACTATCCCTCGACCTACCTACCTACCTACATACCTACCTAACTACCTACCTACATACCTACCTACCTACCTACCTACCTACCTACCTACCTACTGTATTCCTCACTCTATTTATCTACCTACCTACCTACTGTATTTCTCCCTCTCCCTCTCTATCTCACTACCTACCTACCTACTGTATTTCTCCCTCTATCCCACTACCTACCTACCTACCTACAGTATTTCTCCCTCTATACCTCTACCTACCTACCTACATTCCTACCTTCCTACCTACCTACCTACCTACCTACCTACCTACTGTATATCTCCCTCCCGCTCTCTATCCCCCTACCTACTGTATTTCTCCCTCTATCCCTCTACCTACCTACCTACTGTATTTCTCCCTCTATCCCTCTACCTACCTACCTACCTACCTACCTACCTACCTACCTACCTACCTACCTACCTACCTACCTACTGTATTCCTCCCTCTATCCCTCTACCTACCTACCTACCTACTGTATTTCTCCCTCTATCCCTCTACCTAGCTACCTACCTATTGTATTTCTCCCTCTCTCTGTATCCCCCTACCTATCTACATTATTTCTCCCTCTCTCTATCCTTCTACCTACCTACCTACCTACCTACCTACCTACCTACCTACCTACCTACCTACCTACCTACCTACTGTATTTCTCCCTTTCGCGCTCTATGCCCCTACCTACCTACCTACTGTATTTCTTCCTCTATCCCTCTACCTACCTACCTACCTACCTACCTACCTACCTACCTACCTACCTACCTACCTACCTACCTAACTACTTACTGTATTCCTCCCTCTATCCCTCTACCTACTTACCTACCTACCTACCTACCTACCTACCTACCTACCTACCTACCTACCTACCTACCTACCTACTGTATTTCTCCCTCTCGCGCTCTATGCCCCTACCTACCTACCTACTGTATTTCTTCCTCTATCCCTCTACCTACCTACCTACCTACCTACCTACCTACCTACCTACCTACCTACCTACCTACCTACCTACCTACCTACTTACTGTATTCCTCCCTCTATCCCTCTACCTACTTACCTACCTACCTACCTACCTACCTACCTACCTACCTACCTACCTACCTACCTACCTACCTACTGTATTTCTCCCTCTCACTCTCTATCCCCCTACCAACCTACCTACTGTATTTCTCCCTCTATCTCTCTACCTACCTACCTACCTACCTACCTACCTACCTACCTACCTACCTACCTACCTACTGTATTTCTCCCTCTCACTCTCTATCCCCCTACCAACCTACCTACTGTATTTCTCCCTCTATCCCTCTACATACCTACCTATCTACTGTATTTCTCCCTCTCTCTATCCCTCTACCTACCTACTGTATTCCTCACTCTCTCTATCCCTCTACCTACCTACCTACTGTTATTCTCCCTCTCTATCCCCCTACCTACCTACCTACTGTATTCCTCACTCTATCTCTCTACCTACCTACCTATTGTATTTCTCCCTCTCTCTTTATCCCCCTACCTATCTACCTACTGTATTCCTCACTCTATCTACCTACCTACCTACTGTATTTCTCCCTCTCTATCCCTCTACCTACCTACCTACATACCTACCTACCTACATACCTACCTATCTACTGTATTTCTCCCTCTCCCTCTCTATCCCTCTACCAACCTACCTACTGTATTTCTCCCTCTATCCCTCTACCTACCTACTCTATTTCTCCCTCTATCCCTCTACCTACCTACCTACCTACCTACCTACCTACCTACTGTATTTCTCCCTCTCGCTCTCTATGCCCCTACCTACCTACCTACCTACTGTATTTCTCCCTCTATCCCTCTACCTACCTACATTATTTCTCCCTCTATCCCTCTACCTACCTACCTACCTACCTACCTACCTACCTACCTACCTACTTACTGTATTCCTCCCTCTATCCCTCTACCTACCTACCTACCTACCTACCTACCTACCTACCTACCTACCTACTGTATTTCTCCCTCTCGCTCTCTATCCCCCTACCAACCTACCTACTGTATTTCTCCCTCTATCTCTCTACCTACCTACCTACCTACCTACCTACCTGCCTGCCTGCCTGCCTGCCTACCTACCTACCTACCTACCTACCTACCTACTGTATTCCTCCCTCTCGCTCTCTATCCCCCTACCTACCTACCTACTGTATTTCTCCCTCTATCCCTCTATCCCTCTACCTACCTACCTACCTACCTACCTACCTACCTACCTACCTACCTACCTACCTACCTACCTACTGTATTTCTCCCTCTATCCCTCTACCTACCTACATTATTTCTCCCTCTATCCCTCTACCTACCTACCTACCTACCTACCTACCTACCTACCTACCTACCTACTGTATTCCTCCCTCTATCCCTCTACCTACCTACCTACCTACCTACCTACCTACCTGCCTGCCTGCCTGCCTACCTACCTACCTACCTACCTACCTACCTACCTACTGTATTCCTCCCTCTCGCTCTCTATCCCCCTACCTACCTACCTACCTACTGTATTTCTCCCTCTATCCCTCTATCCCTCTACCTACCTACCTACCTACCTACTGTATTTCTCCCTCTCCCTCTCTATCCCCCTACCTACCTACCTACTGTATTTCTCCCTCTATCCTTCTACCTACCTACCTTCCTACTGTGTTTCTCCCTCTATCCCTCTACCTACCTACCTACCTACCTACCTACCTACCTACTGTTTTTCTTCCTCTCTATCCCCCTACCTACCTACCTACTGTATTTCTCCCTCTATCCCACTATCCCTCGACCTACCTACCTACCTACATACCTACCTAACTACCTACCTACATACATACCTACCTACCTACCTACCTACCTACTGCATTCCTCACTCTATTTATCTACCTACCTACCTACTGTATTTCTCCCTCTCCCTCTCTATCTCACTACCTACCTACCTACTGTATTTCTCCCTCTATCCCTCTACCTACCTACCTACCTACAGTATTTCTCCCTCCCCTCTACATACCTACCTACCTACTGTATTTCTCCCTCTCTCTGTATCCCCCTACCTACCTACTGTATTTCTCCCTCTCTCTATCCCCCTACCTACCTACCTTTCTACTTTATTTCTCCCCCTCCCTATCCCTCTACCTACCTACCTACTACTGTATTCCTTATTCTATCTACCTACCTACTGTATTTCTCCCTCTCTCTATCCCTCTACCTACCTACCTATTGTATTTCTCCCTCTCTCTCTACCCCCCTACCTACCTACCTACCAACCTACCTACTGTATTTCTCCCTCTCCCTCTCTATCCCCCTACCTATCTACCTACTGTATTCCTCACTCTATCTACCTACCTACCTGCTGACTTTCTCCCTCTCTATCCCTCTACCTACCTACTGTATTCCTCACTCTCTCTATCCCTCTACCTACCTACCTACCTACTGTATTTCTCCCTCTCTCTATCCCTCTACCTACCTACCTACATACTGTATTCCTCCCTCTCGCTCTCTATCCCCCTACCTACCTACCTACTGTATTTCTCCTTCTATCCCTCTATCCCTCTACCTACCTGCCTACTTACCTACTGTATTTCTCCCTCTCCCTCTCTATCCCCCTACCTACCTACCTACTGTATTTCTCCCTCTATCCTTCTACCTACCTACCTTCCAACTGTGTTTTTCCCTCTATCCCCCTACCTACCTACCTACCTACCTACCTACCTACCTACCTACCTACTGTATTCCTCCCTCTCGCTCTCTATCCCCCTACCTACCTACCTACTGTATTTCTCCCTCTATCCCTCTATCCCTCTACCTACCTACCTACCTACCTACGGTATTTCTCCCTCATCCTCTCTATCCCCCTACCTACCTACCTACTGTATTTCTCCCTCTCTCTATCCCTCTACCTACCTACTGTATTCCTCACTCTCTCTATCCCTCTACCTAACTACCTACTGTTTTTCTCCCTCTCCCTCTCTATCCCCCTACCTACCTACCTACTGTATTCCTCACTCTATCTCTCTACCTACCTACCTATTGTATTTCTCCCTCTCTCTTTATCCCCCTACCTATCTACCTACCTACTGTATTTCTCCCTCTCGCTCTCTATCCCCCTACCTACCTACCTGCTGTATTTCTCCCTCTATCCCTCTACCTACCTGCCAACCAACCTACTGTATTCCTCATTCTATCTACCTACCTAATGTATTTCTCCCTCTCTCTATCCCTCTACCTACCTACCTATCTACTGTATTTCTCCCTCTCTCTATCCCTCTACCTACCTAATGTATTCCTCACTCTCTCTATCCCTCTACCTACCTAATGTATTCCTCACTCTCTCTATCCCTCTACCTAACTACCTACTGTTTTTCTCCCTCTCCCTCTCTATCCCCCTACCTACCTACCTACTGTATTCCTCACTCTATCTACCTACCTACCTACCTACTGTATTTCTCCCTCTCTATCCCTCTACCAACCTACCTACTGTATTTCTCCCTCTATCCCTCTACCTACCTACCTACCTACTGCATTTCTCCCTCTATCCCTCTACCTACCTATCTACTCTATTTCTCCCTCTATCCCTCTACCTACCTACCTACCTACCTACCTACCTACCTACCTACCTACTGTATTTCTCCCTCTCGCTCTCTATCCCCCTACCTACCTACCTACTGTATTTCTCCCTCTATCCCTCTACCTACCTACATTATTTCTCCCTCTATCCCTCTACCTACCTACCTACCTACCTACCTACCTACCTACCTACCTACCTACCTACTGTATTCCTCCCTCTATCCCTCTACCTACCTACCTACCTACCTACCTACCTACCTAACTACCTACATACTGTATTCCTCCCTCTCGCTCTCTATCCCCCTACCTACCTACCTACTGTATTTCTCCTTCTATCCCTCTATCCCTCTACCTACCTGCCTACTTACCTACTGTATTTCTCCCTCTCCCTCTCTATCCCCCTACCTACCTACCTACTGTATTTCTCCCTCTATCCTTCTACCTACCTACCTTCCAACTGTGTTTTTCCCTCTATCCCCCTACCTACCTACCTACCTACCTACCTACCTACCTACCTACCTACTTACCTACCTACCTACCTACTGTATTCCTCCCTCTCGCTCTCTATCCCCCTACCTACCTACCTACTGTATTTCTCCCTCTATCCCTCTATCCCTCTACCTACCTACCTACCTACTGTATTTCTCCCTCTCCCTCTCTATCCGCCTACCTACCTACCTACTGTATTTCTCCCTCTCTCTATCCCTCTACCTACCTACTGTATTCCTCACTCTCTCTATCCCTCTACCTACCTACCTATTGTATTTCTCCCTCTCTCTTTATCCCCCTACCTATCTACCTACCTACTGTATTTCTCCCTCTCCCTCTCTATCCCCCTACCTATCTACCTACTGTATTCCTCACTCTATCTACCTACCTACCTACCTACTGTATTTCTCCCTCTCTATCCCTCTACCTACCTACCTACATACCTACCTACCTACATACCTACCTATCTACTGTATTTCTCCCTCTCCCTCTCTATCCCTCTACCAACCTACCTACTGTATTTCTCCCTCTATCCCTCTACCTACCTACCTACCTACTGCATTTCTCCCTCTATCCCTCTACCTACCTATCTACTCTATTTATCCCTCTATCCCTCTACCTACCTACCTACCTACCTACCTACCTACCTACCTACCTGCCTACCTACTGTATTTCTCCCTCTCGCTCTCTATCCCCCTACCTACCTACCTACTGTATTTCTCCCTCTATCCCTCTACCTACCTACATTATTTCTCCCTCTATCCCTCTACCTACCTACCTACCTACCTACCTACCTACCTACCTACCTACCTACCTACCTACCTACTGTATTCCTCCCTCTATCCCTCTACCTACCTACCTACCTACCTAACTACCTACCTACCTACCTACCTACCTACCTACCTACTGTATTTCTCCCTCTCTCTCTCTATCCCTCTACCTACCTACCTACCTACCTACCTACCTACCTACCTACCTACCTACTGTATTCCTCCCTCTCGCTCTCTATCCCCCTACCTACCTACCTACTGTATTTCTCCTTCTATCCCTCTATCCCTCTACCTACCTACCTACGTACCTACTGTATTTCTCCCTCTCCCTCTCTATCCCCCTACCTACCTATCTACTGTATTTCTCCCTCTATCCTTCTACCTACCTACCTTCCAACTGTGTTTTTCCCTCTATCCCCCTACCTACCTACCTACCTACCTACCTACCTACTGTATTCCTCCCTCTATCCCTCTACCTACCTACCTACCTACCTACCTACCTACCTACCTACCTACCTACTGTATTCCTCACTCTATTTATCTACCTACCTACCTACTGTATTTCTCCCTCTCCCTCTCTATCTCACTACCTACCTACCTTCTGTATTTCTCCCTCTATCCCTCTACCTACCTACCTACCTACTGTATTTCTCCCTCTCCCTCTACATACCTACCTACCTACTGCATTTTTCCCTCTCTCTGTATCCCCCTACCTACCTACTGTATTTCTCCCTCTCTCTATCCCTCTACCTACCTACCTTTCTACTTTATTTCTCCCCCTCCCTATCATTCTACCTACCTACCTACTACTGTATTCCTCATTCTATCTACCTACCTACTTCATTTCATTTTTCATTTTATTACATTTATATCCCTCCCTTCTCCACAGAGGACCCAGGGCGGCGCACAGGAAATTTAAAAAACATACACAATAGAAGATAGACAAATAATTTAAAATATATATTAAATAATCCCCAATCCTGTGCTAAAAACCAATTATTAAAAACCCAATTTAAAACTTTTCTAAAAGTCCCCATGGGAGGTTAGGCTAGGCCGGCTTGATGGAAAAAATATGTCTTTACTGTATTTCTCCCTCTCTCTACTCCTCTACCTACCTACCTATTGTATTTCTCCCTCTCTCTCTATCCCCCTACCTACCTACCTACCAACCTACCTACTGTATTTCTCCCTCTCCCTCTCTATCCCCCTACCTATCTACCTACTGTATTCCTCACTCTATCTACCTACCTACCTGCTGACTTTCTCCCTCTCTATCCCTCTACCTACCTTCCTACCTACCTACCTACCTACCTACCTACCTACCTACCTACCTACCTACCTACTGTATTTCTCCCTCTTTCTCTATCCCCCTACCTACCTACTGTATTTCTCCCTCTATCCCTCTACCTACCTACCTACTGTATTTCTCCTTCTATCCCTCTACCTACCTACCTACCTACCTACCTACCTACCTACCTACCTACCTACCTACCTACCTACTGTATTTCTCCCTCTATCCCTCTACCTACCTACCTACCTACCTACCTACCTACCTACCTACCTACCTACTGTATTTCTTCCTCTATCCCCCTACCTACCTACCTACTGTATTTCTTCCTCTATCCCTCTACCTACCTACCTACCTACCTACCTACCTAACTACCTAACTACCTACCTACCTACCTACCTACTGTATTCCTCACTCTATTTCTCTACCTACCTACCTACTGTATTTCTTCCTCTATCCCCCTAACTACCTACTGTATTTCTCCCTCTCTATCCCTCTACCTACCTACCTACCCACCTACTGTATTTCTCCCTCTATCCCTCTACCTACCTACCTACCTAGAGAGAGAGGAGAGAGAGGCCCTGTGCAAGTGACGTGAGCTGAAATGCGGCCAGGTGGGAGGGGCCGCGAAGGGGAGGGGGGCGAGTGAGTGAGGGAAACACACAGAAGAGGTGCTGTTTTACATTTGTGTGGTGTGTACCTGGCACCGGTGTGTCGTCCACACAATCTCTACGTATCATTGGTGGTGCGCTTGTAAGGAACGTTGTGTGAAAATTTGGTGGTGATTGGTGCAGTAGTTTCTGAGATTATTGGTTTTGAACAAACTCATAGTTAACTTTTTATTTATATAGATTTATTTATGTATTCATTTTTCCTGTATGACCTTGGGAATCAGGAACAAAGGTTGATAGGCCTAGAGGAGTCCCTGGGGCCCTGGGCATCGGAGGGCGTCCACCCTCTCCACACACCCCGTGTCTGGTACCTGGAATAGAACCTTGAGAGTTGGGTGTTGAGAGGAGTGGTGACTAAGTCTTTTGGCCTCCCATCTGAGGGACTTCGATTTGGTGTCGTCCCCCCCCCCCTGGTCTGTTTACGTGAGCCCCAGTGGTGATGTTGTCTGCGAGGACTAAAATATGATTGCCCCTGACTGAGAGGAGAAAATGTAGCAGAGGCCAGGCAGATGGACCTGAGTTCCAACCAGATTATGTTGTGAGTCAATTCTGCCTGGCTCCAATGTCCTTGCTCCATCTGAGCCTGCAGATGGGTGCCCCATCCAAACAGACCGGCGTCCGTAGTAACCGTCACCCGGTCTGGCGTTCTGAAGATTTTGCCCTTGATTATCGCCGGGGACGTCCCCCAGAGCAGTGAGTGGGGAACTTCTGCTGGAAGGACTTTGGACTGTGGCAGCTCATGTGCCTTCGTTGGAAGGGCAAAAGGAACCATTGGAGGACTCTGGTGTGGAAGCGAGCCCAAGGGGCAATGCCAATGGTGGACACCATGGTTCCTAGCAGTTTGGTCAGAGTGGTTAGTGACACCCTACACTCCCTGACTACCTGGGAGGCTATCTTTCTAAGAGAGCTGTCATTCTGATGACAGAGAACCTGTGCCTGCTTCTGAAGCTACCATTTTGGTAATAGCCTGGTGTCTCTGTAGGGACTTGCTGCAATCCTGAAAGCAGAGCAGACAAGAACGATTAAAAGGGAGAGGGGCAGCCGTAGCTATACAATGTATCTAAGTCCGGCTTTATTGAAACAATTTCTTTTTTCACTCTCTCCTGCTGGCTGCCTGGCTGGGCGGTGGAAGATGGCTCCTCTTTGTTCCTGAATGACTATTTCTTTATGGAAAATCACCAACATTTCTATGTAATTTGGACTGTCTCTCTTTATTAATGGAATTTTTTTTTGGAATAATTGGTTCCTTCCCTGGAATACCTTCTCTTTTTTAACAATTGACTGTGGAAACTGTTTCTCTTCTGGGCTCTACAACTTGTTACAACTTTGAGCTGAACTTTTTTCTCCTGACTTGCTCCAGCAGCCGCACCCAAAAAACGCCATCTTAGTGGCACTGATTATAATAGCTCATCATGGCTTCAAAAAACAACCAGAGAATTCGGGATTGGAACAAAGAATGACGGCGATGGAGGAAGCATTAAACTCCTTGGTGCTGGAAAATAAAGCGATGAGGAAAGACCAGTGTAGCTCTAAGCTTGAACTTTTGGAAACACAAAAAAAATTGATGGAGAACACACAGAAGACCGAGGAGCTGGAAGTGGGGTTGGCTGGGGCAAAGGGAGAACTTAAAAATGTCAACACTGAAATTGGAGATTTGTCTGGTCATATGTCTAGGATGGATTTTGAAAGAATGTCATATTTTTTAAGATTTCAGAACATTTTGGAGGAAACTGGTGAATGCCTTCCTGATCTCATGAGTGCAATTTTAGCAGACTATTTACACAAACCTAAAGAGGAGATCAGGGGGGACATTGACCTAGTCTATAGAATTAACTCAACATATGCCAGGTTAAATGAAGTACCCAGAGAGATACATATTAAATTTGTTAGAAGGTCGACCAGGGAGGGAATTCTGAAGGCGCAGAGAGACGGGCCTTTAATTTACCAACAAAAGGAAGTCGCCATCTTTTTTTTTTATATTGAAAAAGTTTTATTGAGTTTACATTTTTTGTGGGGTAGGGTAAGGGTTACATAGAAATTTTGAGAGTAGTCACGTCAAAGTCGTCGGCTCCTCCGGTACCTCAAGTTACATTATTAAAAAGAAAGAAAAGAAACATTTCACATAACACTACAAGCTGGGAGCAAGTACATATTCCTAAATTTTTCAGTTATATACTGTCAGTCAATTACAAAAATCCAGATTACAAATATCATACAATATTACTCAAAAAAAAACACGGGCAAAGTTATTTTTTAGATCTAAGTCTCTTGGCAATTGTATCTTCCCCCTTCTCCCCCGGGCCCCCAGCGGACGGGGCCATGGCTCCCCCTGCCCCCCCTGGATCTTCTCCCAGGACAGAGGAATGTTTTCTAAGAAAGGCTTCCGCCTCAGCAACTGTTTTAATCTTCACTCTACCTCCTTCCCAGAACACCAGCATCCCTTCGGGTATCACCCACTTGAACCAGATCCCATGATCAAACAATGTTTTAGACAAGAAGGAAAATTTCCTTCTAGCTTCTCTAATATGTCTTGGAATCTGCTTCAAGATGGTAACCTCCTTTTGTTGGTAAATCATAGGACTCCCTCTTTGCGCCTTCAAGATTTCCTCTCTGGTTGACCTTCTAACAAATTTTACATGTATCTCTCTGGGTACTTCATTCATCCTGGCATATGCAGAATTTATTCTGTAGACTAGGTCAATGTCCCCTCTGATCTCATCTTTAGGTTTATGTAAATAGTCTGCAATAATTGTACTCATAAGATCAGGGAGACATTCACCATCCATCTCAGAAACATTCTGAAATCTCAAAAAGTATGTCATCCTTTCCATATCTATCCTAGTCACATGCCCATTTATTTCCACAACCTCATTAGAAACATTTTTAATCTCTCCCTTAGCCCCCTCCAGCCCCCCTTTCAATTCTTCATTCTTCTGTGTATTCTCAAGCACTTGTTTTCGAGTGTCCAATAATTCCTTTTTAAAGTTGACATTTTCTGCCCTCTGGGCCTTAATTTCTAATACCAAATTTTGTATAACAGATTCAAGGGCAGTCATTCTTTGTTCAAGGCGTGCCAGCGTTGCTTCTTGTGCCATGTTTAGCTGTTAAAATCCGTGCCAGTAAAATGGCGTTTTTAGGGTGGGGCTGGTGAGGCAGATCAGGAGTCCAAAGTTCTTAAAGTTGTATAGCTGCAAAATTCAGAAACCAGTAGAGAAACACTTTTCCAACTCCATAGGTATAATAACGAAGGCAATCCAGAAAGGAAAACACAAATCCAAAAAAAGAAAATTCTTCATCAATAATTAGAGGAAGTCCAAATCACAAAGAGACACTGGTAATTTTCCATAGGTCATAGTCAGTCGGGGACAAAGAGAAGCCATTTTCCGCCCAAACTCAGAGCCCGAGGGAGAAAGCGGTTAAAAAGCAAAAAAGAAACTGTTTCAGCCAGACCTAGAGACATAATTGCAAGCAAGCCGCAAAGTACTTTCCCTTGTTAAAGACCATCCGGATTAAAAGTTTCCGATTCCTCTCAACGAGGCATTTCCGAGTGCCGCTTTTAGTCCAAGGGGGGGTTTTTGGGAACAAACACCCCCCTCCAGTCCCTTTCAGCCCGGCTGACAGTACAAGAAAAAAAGTTTTAAACGCTCACTCTCCGCTCGCAGCTGAGGTCCCGAAAAGCCTCCCGACTCTTCCGATCGTCTCTCTTCATGGAATTAAATGGTGCCGCCAACCTTTGGCGAAGGGAAGACCCCCCGCAGCATGTCCTCTTCCGCCTAAGCCGAGGAGCAGGGTCGCTCTCCCCACTGCCGTGGGGGGGGGCTTCCCTGTCGAGCCGGCTTTACGGGAGAAGCCCCAAACAAGGGGCTTCTCGCCCCCGTGGGGGGGCAGGAAAAGGAACAAAGCGGCGAGCGAACCCTAAGTTCGCCCGTCGCCGCCGGAGCCGGAACCGGAAGTCGCCATCTTGAAGCAGATCCCAAAAAAGATTAGAGAGGTGAGGAGGAAGTATTCCTTCTTATCTAAAAAATTGTTTAACCACGGGATTTGGTTTAAGTGGGCGATGCCAGAAGGAATGCTGGTGTTCTGGGAAGGAGGAAGAGTAAGGATTAAAACAGTTGCTGAGGCGGAAGCCTTTCTTAAAAAAACATTCCTCTATCCTGGGGGAAGATCCAGGAGGGGCAGAGGGGGCCACGGCCCCGCCCACTGGGGGTCAGGGAGGAGAACAAGAAGACACAATTGCCAAGAGACTTAGATCTAAAAAATGACTTTGCTTTTTATTAACATAGTATAATTCTTTGTCTGGATGTTTGTACATGATTGCCAGCATATAATTTAGAATGTATGATTTACGCATTTATCTTCACCTTGTTGTATTAATGAACAATGTATTACCAATGTCTTACCACGCAGCCCGGAGGGGCCAACGACTTCGACGTGAAAGTTCTCAAAAAAATTTTTGTATCACCTTACCCTACCCTATCCCAAAAATTTGTAAAACCAATAAAACTTTTGCAATATAAAAAGGGAAAATTAAATAGCAAAGGTGGGATTAATGGGGGAAGATGGTGGGGGGAAACTGGGGAGAGGTACAAAAACAGAAGAATTAAAAAGGAGAAAAACATTTTGAAAGAAAAATATAGGAATTTTAAGATCAAGAAAAAGAAAAATCTAGGCAAATGGGTGGAGAGAAGAGAATATAAGAGAAATGAAGCTCCTGAGAGACTAAGAGACAATGGTTGAAAGGAGGAAAGAAAGAAAAGGATTTACCAGTAGAATAGAATGAAATCTAGTAAATATAGCCAACGATATATTCAATACAATGTGGGGGAAATAGATTAAAATTATAACTTGTGGATAATTAACTAAATGAAATGTTTACTACATAAAATTGAACTTGAGGATATATGTTATTAACAGTAAAACAGAATAATAGATGGAAATGATTTGTTAAATTTGATTAATTTGGAGAGGCAAACAATGATATTGTTTATATGTTGAGAAGAAATTAAAATTAAGCAGAAGTAAATGGAATAAAAATAAGGTGACTGAAATGTAAAATGGAAATATGATGTAAAATGCATAATAGAAGATGTAAAGTGGGGAAAACCAGGACACCACTTTGTGTATAAAAGAAGTTAAAATATGCAACAAAAATTAAAAAAAACTTTGAAAAAAAACAAGTACTGTCAAGGCTCAGTGCAAGCCATACTAGTATTCCAAACTAATGAGACTTAATGTCTGGTTAAAATGGGTAGTACTTCCATTTAAAGAAGAAAAGCATAGCTCAGACTATTGCTATGATTTTTTGCTCCTATATTCTAGGTATAAATTTTGTTAATGTAGAAATTTTACTTACAGCCTATTAAACAACGGAGCTAGCTGTCTGCCTGCAATCATGTGTATCTATTAGAAGTAAATCCCACTGAAAGAGAGTAGCCTTACTGCCGAGTAAGCATGCATAGGCTTTAGGTAGTTGAGAGATAGGGTATTGATTAGTATCAATACTAATCAGGGTATTATAGAAAGAAATGAGAACATCTGTAACAACAGATACTTTGTGCTCAGACCAGGGGTGTGTGTGAGAGAGAGAGAGGGGGGGGGGGAAGGGGGAAGAGAGAGAGAAAGAAGCGGAAGGAAGCACCACAAACCCTGCCACTAGACGTGGTAGAGACAGATGTAGGGTCTCCTGCTTGGGCAGGGGGTTGGACTAGATGACCTGCAAGGTCCCTTCCAACTCTGTTAATTGGTTAAAGGCTTCAGAAGACACTTCGAAACAGCACAGCAATTTAGGGCTGGAAGGCATCTTAGAGGTCATCTAGTCCAACCCTCTGCTGCAGCAGGAAATCTTACATTGTCTGGATTATTTTGGTGCCTCTTGTTAGAGAGGAACATTGCCAGAAAAGAGAAGGAGTTTACTAGGACAAGGCTGCCATGCAAAGGAAGACAGGTAGTCCTTGACTTACGACCACAACTGAGCCCATAATTTTGGTTGCTAGCAAGAGCCTTGTTAAGTGAGTTTCACCACATTTTACTCAATCCATGACATCTCATGGCTCTAACAGGGAAGAACATCTAAAGGCATGTGTAATGTTCTAATGTACAGAGGTTATGGTTAAATGTGTGGCAGAAAGTGGACTCTGGGTGGGTTTTCGAAATGCAGTAAGTGAGGTTGAATGTTTATAGTTTTAGAAGAAATGTGTGTGTGTGCATGTACACATATGGCATATTTACATAGGATTAAATGGTATATTTTGGATGTATGTAGTAAATAAATAGACAGGGAAATTGTATCTCATTGAGGCCTTTGAGATGAGGAGAGGCCAGGCACCCTAACCCTAAGGCTTGATATGAGTGATTTTATTTGTAACTAGCTGTACCAGCCACGCGTTGCTGTGGCCAAGTTAGGTTAAATGAAAAAGTTTCCCCTCATAGACTCTCTCAGCGACCCCCTTCCTTCTCCGCCTCGGTTTCCCCTCCCTCTCTTACTCTACCTACCGTATTTCTCCCTCTCTCTCTCTCTTCCTCTACCTACCTACCTACCTGCTGTATTTCTCTCTCTCTCTTTCTCTCCCTCTACCTACCTACCTACCTACTGTATTTCTCCCTCTCCCTCTCTCTCCCTCTACCTACCTACCTACCTACCTACCATATTTCTCCCTCCCTCCCTCTCTCTCTCCCTCTACCTACCTACCTACCTACCTACCTACTGTATTTCTCCCTCTCTCTCTCTCTCTCTACCTACCTACCTACCTACCTACCTACCTACCTACCTACCTACCTACTGCATTCCTCCCTCTATCTATGTCTTTGAATTCCTGTAATTACCTACCTACTATATTTATATCTGTCTATATCCCTCTACCTACCTAAATAACTACTCCCTTTGTATGTGTATACGTATTTCAGTATAAATACCTTTAAGTTAACAGTAGATCTTGGGGGGGGGGGAGATAATGTTGATCAGAAGGCAGTGGAAGCAGCAAGGTGGGAGGGCTGGAAAGAGCCAGAGGGCGAGGTGGCGCCAGCGTCAGCGAGTTGGGAAGGGCGGAAGGAGTCGGAGGACGAGGTAGCGCCAGCGTCAGCGAGTTGGGAGGGGCGGAAGGAGTCAGAGGGCGTGGTGGTGCCGGTGTTCGCAGCGGCGAGGTGGGAGGGGTGGAAGGAGGGGGGGGGGGATGAGTGAGTGAGTGAGGGAAACAAATAGAAGAGCTGCAGTTTTACATTTGTGTGGTGTGTACCTGGCACTAGTGTGCCATCCACACAATCTCTATGAATCATTGGTGTTGCACTTGTAAGGAACGTTGTGTGAAAATTTGGTGGCAATTGGTGCAGTACATTCTGAGATTAGCTGTTTTGAACAAACTCATAGTTAACTTTTTATTTATATAGATACTAGCTGTACCCGCCACACGTTGCTGTGGCCAAGTTTGGTTAAATGAAAAAGTTTCCCTTCATACACCCTCTCAGCGACCCCGTCCTTCTCGGCCTCGGTTTCCCCTCCCTCTCACTCCCCTCCCTCTCTTACCCTACCTACGTACCTACCTACCTACCTACCTACCTACCTACCTACCTACCTACTGTATTTCTCCCCCCTCTCTCTATCCCTCTACCTATCTACCTACCTACCTACCTACCTACCTACCTACCTACCTACCTACCTACCTACCTCCTGTATTTCTCCCTCTCTCTCTCTATCCCTCTACCTACCTAACTACCTACCTACATACCTACCTACCTCCTGTATTTCTCCCACTCTCTGTCTATCTCTCTACCTACCTACCTACCTACCTACCTACCTACCTACCTACCTACCTACCTACCTACCTACTGTATTTCTCTCTCTCTCTACCCCTCTACCTACCTAACTACCTACCTGCCTCCTGTATTTCTCCCTCTCTATCACTCTACCTACCTAACTACCTACCTATTGTTGGCGGCGGGGGCAGGGGTGGCGGGTCAACAGCGGTGGCAGAAGAGAGAGAGGCCGCTGAGGAGGCGACCGTCGCGGATATGACACAGACCGCGCGTGCAACTGATGTGAGCTAAAATGCGGCCGGGTGGGACGCACCGCGAAGGGGAGGGGGACGAGTGAGAAGAGCTGCAGTTGTACATTTGTGTGGCGTGCACCTGGCCCAGGTGCCATATCCACACAATCTGTACGTATCATTGCTGCTGCACTTGTAAGGAACGTTGTGTGAAAATTTGGTGGCGATTGGTGCAGTAGTTTCTGAGATTAGCGGTTTTGAACAAACTCATAGTTAACGTTTTATTTATATAGATAGATACTAGCTGTACCCGCCACACGTTGCTGTGGCCAGGTTTGTTTAAATGAAAAAGTTTCCCCTCATAGACCCTCTCAGCGACCCCCTTCCTTCTCTGCCTCGGTTTCCCCTCCCTCTCTTACCCTACCTACCTACCTACTGTATTTCTCCCCCCCCCCTCTCTATCCCTCTACCTACCTACCTACCTACCTACCTACCTACCTACCTACCTACCTATCTACCTACCTACCTGCCTGCCTGCCTGCCTCCTGTATTTCTCCCTCTCTCTCTATCCCTTTACCTACCTACCTCCTGTATTTCTCCCCCCTCTCTATCCCTTTACCTAGCTAACTACCTACCTACCTACCTGCCTACCTCCTGTATTTCTCCCCCTCTCTCTCTATCCCTCTACCTACCTATCTACCTCCCTCCCTACCTCCCTACCTAACTACCTCCTGTATTTCTCCCCCCCTCTCTCTATCCCTATACCTACCTAGCTACCTACCTGTCTCCTGTATTTCTCCCTCTCTCTCTCTATCACTCTACCTACCTAATTACCTACATATTAATTAATGGCGGCGGGGGCAGGGGCTGCGGCGGAGGAGAGAGAGGCTGCTGAGGAGGTGACCATCGCAGATATGACGCAGACCGCACGTGCAAGTGACGTGAGCTAAAATGCGGCCGGGTGGGAGGGGCCACGAAGGGGAGGGGGGAGAGCGAGCGAGTGAGAAGAGCTGCAGTTGTAGTTAACTTTTTATTTATATAGATTAGTTCCACTTATGTCATTTTTCCGCCTGTATATTTACATTTTAATATTTTCTTATTTCCCCTCCCCCTAATTTAATATTGTGTCCTCTGAGTTATTTATTTCATGTTTTGTTCCTTTCTCTTTCTATTTATATCTTTTTTTCAAGCCAATCGTAAAATCACCCCCATGTCCTGTAGTACACTGATTCCTCTGTGTGCTTTATTCTCAATGTCAACCTGTTCATTTCTGCACAATCTAGTATCTTCTTTATTGCCTCCCATTCCAATGGGATTTTATCTGCTTTCCAATTTTGTGCAAATACAATTCTAGCTGCTGTTATTAACTGTACAATCAAATATGAATCTGCTTTACTATATTTCTTTGGTAGAATACCCAATAACAATACCTCTGGTCTAAATTTTACAGGCTGATGTATCATTTTCTCTAACCATGTTTGTATTTTAACCCAATAGCTTTTTGCATCTCTGCACGTCCACCACATGTGATAATATGATCCTGGCAATTGATGACATTTCTTGACATTTCTCTTGCGGTGCTTCATCACCCTTAGTTCCTCGGTGAACCAAGGGGCCAGGGTGGATCGGCGCCGCGTGAGAGGCCGCAAGGGCACGACCCGGTCCAAGGCCCCCATGGCCGCACTATTCCATGCGGCCACTAGGCCCTCGGTCGAGCCGTGGGTTAGGGTTACAGGTATCGGCCCAAGCTCCGTCTGGAACCTCTCAGGGTCCATCAGGCGCCTGGGGCGGAACCATATTGGTATCTCTGGTTCCGCCTCCCCGTGGTGGGGTGTAGCGGTTGGGAAGTCAAGCTGAAGGAGAGAGTGATCTGACCATGACAGGGGTTCGATGACTAATTCCCCTATTCCTAGATCACTCAACCACTGGCCAGAGGTAAAAATTAGGTCTAGTGTGTTTCCCCCTGTATGCGTAGGGGCCTGAATTACCTGGGTCAGGTCCATGGCCGTCATGGAGGCCATGAACTCCCGAGCCACCTCAGAGGACTCGCCTACCGATGGCAGGTTGAAGTCCCCCATGACTAAAAGTCTGGGGGTCTCAACCGCCACCTCGGCGATGACCTCGAGGAGCTTGGGCAGGGCCGCTGATACGTAGCGGGGAGCCAGGTACACAACCAGCAGGCCCAGCTGCCTCCCACGACCCCATTTCACATACAGGGATTCACACCCGACTACCTGAGGCACAGTGGCCTCTCTTGGCTCGAGATCTTCCTTAATGATAACCGCCACTCCCCCACCCCTCCCCTGGGCCCTAGGCCAATGCAGCGCCAGGTAACCTGGTGGGCACATTTCCACGAGGGTTATACCTCCCTCGTGCCCCAACCAGGTTTCCGTGATACCCACCAGGTCCGGGTCCCCCTCCGAAACTAGATCATAAACGAGGGGGGCTTTGTTCACCATGGACCTGGCGTTGCACAGCATCAGTCTGGGGCCCTGGCCCTGTAATCCCCCACCTAGATTGCGGGAAGAGTTCAGGGGGTTGGGGCGGGCGACCGCTTGTAAACAGCGGATACGCCCCCCCCGACAGTTGATATGGCCCCTGACTCCCGTCATACCTACCCCTCCCCAAAACCGTCCTGATGGGAAGACCCTCAATGGAAACGACCCCCACCCCCCTCTCTATATCAGACCCTCTACCCTCCGTCTCACCGCTCTCAGCCGGTCTAGCAATCTGCCCTGTTAAATCAGAGTAAATGGACCCACCCACCACCCTGGGACCCCTTAAAACCCAAGTTAAAAAACTAACTAAAAAACCCTGCAGCTTGCGTTTTTTCCACCTCTCTTGGCTAATAAACCCATCCTTGAGGTGGGCCCTCGTTAACTCTGAGGGCCAAGCCTGCGAGAGGGGGGACTCCCGCAGGGAGAGGAGAGTAGCCCTTGAATACATAGGTTATAATAATAGTGCAGGATTAAATTCACTTAATAGTCTTTTAAGTCTTTCTGCCATTATCGATGCAAAGATTTTATAATCCACGTTTAATAAAGAGATTGGTGTATAGTTCTTTATTTGCTGCAAGTCTGTTTCTTCTTTTGGGATAAGAGTTATATAGGCCTCTGACCAAGAATCTGGTATTTTTGGTTTCAGTAACAGCTCATTGAATACTTCTAGCATGATGTTACTTAGCACATCTTGTAATGTTTTACAGAATTCCTCTGGTAGTCCATCTGGACCTGGCATTCCCCCCACCCCTTTTTTGGGGGGGGGCTTTTTATTTCTTCTGTTACTTCCATCATTGTTATTCTCTCTTCTAGTGCCTTTTTACATTTTTCTGGAATCTTTTTTATTAGGCATTTGGTCAGAAATTGGTATTCTCTTCTTAGCTCTCTCACCCTTCTTGGCACTTGTTTAAGGACTATTATTTCTTTAGATTTGTATTTTATTGTAGTATTCCTTGCAGCTTGCAGGATCTCTGTTCTCAGTGTTTTCTTAGAAAAACTTACGTGTACCTCTCTGGGTAGTTTAGTTTAGTTTAGTTTAGTTTAGTTTAGTTTAGTTTAGTTTAGTTTAGTTTAGTTTAGTTTAGTTTAGTTTAGTTTAGTTTAGTTTAGTTTAGTTTAGTTTAGTTTAGTTTAGTTTAGTTTAGTTTAGTTTAGTTTAGTTTAGTTTAGTTTAGTTTAGTTTAGTTTAGTTTAGTTTAGTTTAGTTTAGTTTAGTTTAGTTTAGTTTAGTTTAGTTTAGTTTAGTTTAGTTTAGTTTAGTTTAGTTTAGTTTAGTTTAGTTTAGTTTAGTTTAGTTTAGTTTAGTTTAGTTTAGTTTAGTTTAGTTTAGTTTAGTTTAGTTTAGTTTAGTTTAGTTTAGTTTAGTTTAGTTTAGTTTAGTTTAGTTTAGTTTAGTTTAGTTTAGTTTAGTTTAGTTTAGTTTAGTTTAGTTTAGTTTAGTTTAGTTTAGTTTAGTTTAGTTTAGTTTAGTTTAGTTTAGTTTAGTTTAGTTTAGTTTAGTTTAGTTTAGTTTAGTTTAGTTTAGTTTAGTTTAGTTTAGTTTAGTTTAGTTTAGTTTAGTTTAGTTTAGTTTAGTTAGTTTAGTTTAGTTTAGTTTAGTTTAGTTTAGTTTAGTTTAGTTTAGTTTAGTTTAGTTTAGTTTAGTTTAGTTTAGTTTAGTTTAGTTTAGTTTAGTTTAGTTTAGTTTAGTTTAGTTTAGTTTAGTTTAGTTTAGTTTAGTTTAGTTTAGTTTAGTTTAGTTTAGTTTAGTTTAGTTTAGTTTAGTTTAGTTTAGTTTAGTTTAGTTTAGTTGTTTAGTTTAGTTTAGTTTAGTTAAATTTCTATACCGGCCTTCTCCCTTCCGGGACTCAGGGCGGTGTACAGGCAGCAATAAAATCAGTGATATAAAATATAAAAAATACATGAAATATATATTTAAAAATATATTAAATAAAACGCCTGTTCTAAAACCATTAATAAAACCTACTAAAACCATTTTAAAAATTACGCGAGGCCGCATGAAATAGATAGGTTTTCAAAGCCCGACGGAAGAGGCGCAGGTCCGTGGTCATGCGTAGGTCGGTGGGTAGGTCATTCCAGAGGGCAGGAGCCGCCACAGAGAAGGCTCTCCCCCTGGGGGTCGCCAGCCGACATTGCCTGGCCGACGGCACCCTGAGGAGGCCCTCTCTGTGGGAGCGCACTGGTCAGTGGGAGGTATTTGATGGCAGGAGGCGGTCTTGCAGGTAGCCAGGTCCCTTGCCATGGAGCGCTTTAAAGGTAGTTACTAATACCTTGAAGCGCACCCGGAAAGCCACAGACAGCCAGTGCAGCTCGCGCAGGAGAGGTGTCACATGGGAGCATCTGGCGGAAGCGGAAGTTAAGGGTTTTTTTTAATGGATTTTTAATTCGGTTTGTTAGGTGCCCCAGGGAGGAGGGAGGGTCTAGGGAGGGGGGAGGGTTATCTACTATCGGGAAGTCCAGGCCGACCCTTAGCCCCGACGAGGAGGATGCTGGCTCTGACACTAAGGGGGTGTTAGTGGTCAGTTCAATAGAGAGCCATACTATCAGGACAGTCTTTGGGAGGGGTAGGTATGGCGTGAGCCGGGGACCATGTCATTCTATGGGAGCGCGCACCCGCTGCTTACAGGTGGTCGCACGCTCCGGTCCCCAGAGCATTTCTCGCATCCCAGGAGGTTTGGGTGCGCAGGGCCCGGGCCCTAGGCTGATGTTATGCAACGCCAGGTCCATTACCAACAAGGCTCTCCTTATCCATGACTTGGTCCTGGAGGAGGGCCCGGACTTGGTGGGTATTACGGAGACCTGGTTGGGCCACGAGGGGGGAGTCCCCCTCGTTGAAATGTGCCCACCGGGTTACCGAGCGTTTCATCAGCCTAGGGCCTGGGGTCGGGGTGGGGGGGGGGGTTATTTTGAAGGAGAGCCTAGAACCGAGGGAGACTGCTGTGCTGCAGACAGCCGGCTGTGAATCCCTGTTTGTGAAGTGGGGTCCGGGGAGGCAGTTGGGTTTGCTGATTGTGTACTTGGCTCCCCGCTACAGTTCAGCAGCCCTGCCTGAGTTCCTAGATGTAATAGCCGAGGTGGCAGTTGACACCCCCAGGCTTCTAGTCATGGGGGATTTAAATCTGCCATCGGCAGGCGAAACGTCGTAGGTGGCTCGGGAGTTCATGGCCTCCATGACGGCCATGGACCTGACCCAAGTAGTTCACGGTCCCAGTCACACCGGGGGTCACATGCTGGATCTAATTTTTGTCTCCGGCCGGTGGACTAGTGATCTGGGAATAGGGGATTTAGCCGTTACACCCCTGTCATGGACAGATCACTTTCTCCTTTGGCTAGACTTTCCAACCGCTACACTCCACCGCGGGGAGGCGGAACCAGAGACTTCTAGATGGTTCCGCCCCAGGCGCCTGATGGACCTGTAGAGGTTCCTGATGGAGCTTGGGCCAATGCCTGTGTCCCTGACCCGCGACTCGACTGAGGACCTAGTAGCCACATGGAATAGTGTGACTGCTGGGGCCCTGGACCGGGTCGCGCCCTTGCGGCCTCTCACACGGCGCCGATCCACCCTGGCCCCTTGGTTTTCCGAGGAGCTGAGGGTGATGAAGCTCCGTAAGAGACGCCTAGAGAGCATCTGGAGATGCACTCGCTCCGAATCGGACCGAACAAGTGTTAGGTCCCATTTGAGGACCTACATCGTGGCGATGAAAGCGGCAAGACGTAATTATCTTGCTGCCCTTATTGCATCCGCAGATAACCGCCCTGCCGCCCTGTTCAGGGTGACCCGCTCCCTCCTTCAACAGAGGCAGCGGGAAGCTCCTTTACAGGGTCATGCAGAGGAATTTGGTCAGTATCTGCAGGATAAAAATGCTCAGATCCGTGACGAGTTGGCCTCCAGTGAAATTAGTCTGGGGGGGCGGACGGAGGCAGGTCTTGAGACTGTTTTATGGGAAGAGTTCGACCCTGTGACTCCAGATGACATGGACAGGTTGCTGGGGCGCTTGAATGCCACCACATGTTTATTGGACCCGTGTCCCTCCTGACTGGTACTGGCCTCCCGGGAGGTTACACGAGGCTGGCTCCAGGAAATAGTGAACGCTTCCTTGAGTGAGGGGTTCTTGCCGGCCGCCTTGAAAGAGGCGGTGGTGAGACCCCTCCTCAAGAAGCCTTCCCTGGACCCAGCAGTGTTAATTAATTATCGTCCGGTCTCCATCCTTCCCTTCCTTGTGAAGGTTGTTGAGAGTGTGGTGGCATATCAGTTTCCCCGGCACCTGGAGGAAACTGTCTATCTAGACCCGCGCCAGTCCGGCTTCCGATCTGGACACAGCACGGAGACGGCATTGGTCGCGTTGGTTGATGATCTCTGGCGGGCTCGGGATAGAGGTCATTCCTCTATCCTAGTCCTATTAGACCTCTCAGCGGCTTTCGATACCATCGACCATGGTATCCTGTTGCACCGACTAGAGGGGTTAGGAGTGGGAGGCACCGTTTTGCTTCTCCTCCTATCTCTCCAGCCGGTCGCAACTTGTGTTGGCAGAGGGGCAGAGATCGGCATCGAGGCCCCTCATTTGTGGGGTGCCTCAGGGGTTGGTTCTCTCGCCTCTCCTGTTCAACACCTATATGAAGCCACTGGGCGAGATCATCCGTGGTTTTGGGGTAGAGTACCATCAGTACGCTGATGACACACAGCTGTACATCTCTACCCCTAACCACCCCAACGATGCCATTGATGTGATGTCCCAGTGTTTGGAGGCCGTGCGGGTCTGGATGTGGAGGAACAGGCTCCGACTCAACCCATCCAAGACCGAGTGGCTGTGGTTTCCGGCGTCCCGATATAGCCAGCTGGTTCCATCGTTGGCTATCGGTGGCGAGTTATTAGCCCCCGTGGAAAGGGCTCGCAACTTGGGTGTCCTCCTGGACTCACGGCTGTCCTTGGATGACCATGTGACGGCCGTGGCCAGAAGGGCTTTTTATCAGGTTCGCTTGATACGCCAGTTGCGCCCCTTTCTAGATCGGGACTCCCTTCGCACAGTCACTCAAGCCCTTGTGACATCCCACCTAGACTACTGCAATGCTCTCTACATGGGGCTTCCCTTGGGGTGCACCCAGAGGCTCCAGCTAGTGCAGAATGCGGCCACGCGGGGGATTCTGGGAGTTTCTCGATACTCCCATATAACACCTCTCCTGCGTGAGCTGCACTGGCTGCCTGTGGCCTTCCGGGTGCTCTTCAAGGTACTGATAACCATCTTTAAAGCGCTCCATGGCACTGGACCTGGGTATTTGCAAGACCGCCTCCTACCACATACCTCCCTTCGTCCTGTCCGCTCGCACAGGGAGGGCCTCCTCAGGGTGCCGTCTGCCGGCCAATGCAGGCTGGTGACCCCCAGGGGAAGGGCCTTCTCTGTGGCGGGTCCGGCTCTCTGGAACGACCTACCCCAGCCGAGAGTCCAGGAGGACGCCCAAGTTGCGAGCCCTCTCTGTGGGGGCCAAAGACTCGCCCCCAATAGCCAGAACTGGCACCAACTGGCTATATCGTGCCGCTGGAAGCCACAGCCACTCGGTCTTGGACGGGTTGAGTCAGTAGCATATCTTGTATGGACCCTGTAAGTTTCATCAATCCCACTTAGCATCTTTTCCTTGGATTCTTCCAGTCCATCCGCCAATATGTTGGTGATTTTTTCTGCTAGATTCTCTTCCTTTTCATCTACAATATTTTGGAATCTTAAATAAAAACCAGCCTTGTGCATTTCTGACAAAATATTTATTTTTTCTTGCTTCTTTCTTATCTATTGTTGTCAGACTATAATCCATCTCCTCCATTTTCTTCTCTGTTATGTCCACCTTTTCTTCCACTTTCTGCAGTCTCTGCTCATTTTTTCCCATTATCTCTTTAACTTCTTTGAGGTCTTCATCCACTTTGTCCATTCTTTCTTTGAGGTCTTCATGCATAGCCTGTAACATACTTTTTAACTCCATACTAGCTTTATCTTTTTGTGTTCTTGTATTTGCTGATTTGTGTACTGTAGGGTTGGAGGCTATTGCTGTCGATGAGGAATATGCTGTTTTCTTCTTCACCTTGTTAATTTATTTTCATAATCCAAATATCAAAAAGGGAGAAAGGAGAGTAAGAAGGGGGGGAAAATCCAAATTTTGACAATCGCCTCTCCAATTCTGATGGGCGAAGCTTCAGGTTCTTGTTACTTTAATCCAAATGTAGTAGTAAAGTAAAAAGAAAAAAAGAAGAAGGGGAAAAAAGACCAAATTCCAAACAAAAAGAACAACAGCAAAAAATAGAAAAAAGTAGTAAATGAAACAAAAAGCAAATTGACCACAATCTATATAAATAAAAACTTAACTATGAGTTTGTTCAAAACAGCTAATCTCAGAAACTACTGCACCGATCGCCACCAACTTTTCACACAACGTTCCTTATAAGTGCAGCACCAATGATATGTACAGATTGTGTGGATGGCACACTGGTGCCAGGGTCACACCACACAACTGTAAAACTGCAGCTCTTCTGTGTGTTTTTCTAACTCGCTCACTCGCCCCCCTCCCCTTCGCAGCCCCTCCCACCCGGACGCTTTTCAGCTCACGTCACTTGCATGAGTGGTGGAGAGGTCTACGTCATATCCGGAATGGTCGCCTCCTCAGAGGCCTCTCTCTCCTCCGCCGCCGCCCGCGCCTCCAACTCCCCCCACAAAACCGCTGCCAAGTCTGCGGCCTCTCTCTCGCTGCCCCTGCTGCCAACTACCCCCCACAAGGCTACTGCCGAGTCAGCAGCCCCTCTGTCCTCTCTCTCTAGGTAGGTAGGTAGGTAGGTAGGTAGGTAGGTAGGTAGGTAGGTAGGTAGGTAGAGGGATAGAGAGAGAGAGGGAGTAATACAGTAGGTAGGTAGGGAGGGAGAGAGAGAGAGAGAGAGAGGGAAAATACACTAGGTAGGTAGGTAGGGTGAAGGAGAGAGGGAGAAATACAGTAGGTAGGTAGGAAGATAGGTAGGTAGAGGAAGAGAGGGAGAGGAAGAAATACAGTAGGTAGGTAGGTAGGTAGGTAGGTAGGTAGGTAGGTAGGTAGGTAGGTAGGTAGGTAGAAGGATAGAGGGAGAAATACAGTAGGTAGGTAGGTAGGAAGATGGATAGAGAGGGAGAGGGAGAAATACAGGAGGTACGTAGGTAGGTAGGTAGGTAGGTAATGGGAGAGGGGGAGAGGAAGAAATACAGTAGGTACGTAGGTAGGTAGGTAGGTAGGTAGGTAGGTAGGTAGGTAGAGGGATAGAGAGGGAGAGGGAGAAATACAGAAGGTAGGTAGGTAGGTATAAGGAGGGAGGGAGAAATACAGTAGGTAGGTAGGTAGGAAGGTAGGTAGGAAGGTAGGTAGGTAGGGAGGTAGGTAGGTAGGTAGGTAGGGAGGTAGATGGATGGATAGAGGGAGAGGCAGAAATACAGTAAGTAGGTAGGTAGGTAGGTAGAGGGATAGAGAGAGGGGGGGGGAAATACAGTAGGTAGGTAGGTAGGTAGGTAGGTAGGTAGGTAGGTAGGTAGGTATAGGGAGAGAGGGAGAAATACAGTAGGTAGGTAGGTAGGTAGGTAGGTAGGTAGGTAGGTAGGTAGGTAGGTAGAGGGATAGAGAGAGAGGGGGAGAAATACAGTTGGAAGGTAGAGAGATAGAGAGAGGGAAAAATACACTAGGTAGGTAGGTAGGTAGGTAGATAGGTAGGTAGAGGGAGAGAGGGAGAGGGAGAAATACAGTAGGTAGGTACGTAGGCAGGTTGGAAGAGGGAGAGAGAGAGAGGGAGAAATACAGGAGGCAGGTAAGGTAGGTAGGTAGGTAGGTAGGTAGGTAGAGAGATAGAGGGAGAGGGAGAAATACAGTAGGTAGGTAGGTAGAGGGATAGAGGGAGAGGGACAAATACAGTAGGTAGTTAGGTAGTTAGAGGGATAGAGAGAGGGGGAGAAATACAGGACATAGGTAGGTAGTTAGATGGGTAGAGGAATAGAGAGAGGGGGGAGAAATACAGAAGGTATGTAGGTAGGTAGGTAGGTGGATAGAGGGAGGGGGAGTAATACAGTAGGTAAGTAGGTAGGTAGGTAGTTAGGTAGAGGGATAGAGAGACAGGGGGAGAAATACAGGAGGCAGGCAGGCAGGCAGGCAGGCAGGCAGGCAGGCAGGTAGGTAGGTAGGTAGGTAGGTAGGTAGAGGGATAGAGAGAGGGGGGAGAAATACAGTAGGAAGGTAGAGAGATAGAGAGAGGGAAAAATACACTAGGTAGGTAGGTAGGTAGGTAGATAGGTAGGTAGAGGGAGAGAGGGAGAGGGAGAAATACAGTAGGTAGGTACGTAGGTAGGTTGGTAGAGGGAGAGAGAGAGGGAGAAATACAGGAGGCAGGTAAGGTAGGTAGGTAGGTAGGTAGGTAGGTAGGTAGGTAGGTAGGTAGGTAGGTAGAGAGATAGAGGGAGAGGGAGAAATACAGTAGGTAGGTAGGTAGAGGGATAGAGGGAGAGGGACAAATACAGTAGGTAGTTAGGTAGTTAGAGGGATAGAGAGAGGGGAGAAATACAGGACATAGGTAGGTAAGTAGGTAGGTAGGTGGAGGGATAGAGAGGAAGAGAGGGGGAGGGAGAAATACAGTAGGTAACTAGGGTGGTAGGTAGCTAGGTAGG
Source organism: Rhabdophis nuchalis (assembly GCA_039707465.1). NCBI lineage: Eukaryota > Metazoa > Chordata > Lepidosauria > Squamata > Natricidae > Rhabdophis > Rhabdophis nuchalis. The sequence continues at coordinate 2,204 of JBDLLF010000269.1, read as the reverse complement.
TAGGTAGGTAGGTAGAGGGGTAGAGAGAGGGGGAAATAAACTTGGTAGGTAGGTAGGTAGGTAGGTAGGTAGGTAGGTAGGTAGGTAGGTAGGTAAGTAGGCAGGTAGGTAAGGAGGTAGAGAGGTAGAGAGAGGGACAAATACAGTAGGTACGTAAGTAGGTAGGTAGGTAGGTAAGCAGGTAGGTAGGTAGAAAGAGAGAGAGGGAGAGGGAGAAATACGGTAGGTAGTTAGGTAGGTATGTAGGTAGAGGGAGAGAGGGAGAGAGGGAGAGATGGAGAAATACAGTAGGTAGGTAGGTAGGTAGGTAGGTAGGTAGGTAGGTAGGTAGGTAGGTAGGTAGGTAGTAAGTAGGCAGGCAGGCAGGTAGGTAGGTAGGTAGAGAGAGGGAGAAATACAGTAGGTAGGTAGGTAGGTAGGTAAGTTGTTAGGTAGATGGATAGAGAGAAGGAGAAATACAGTAGGTTGGTAGGTAGGTAGGTAGAGAGGTAGAGAGAGCGATAAATACAGTAGGTAGGTAGGTAGGTAGGTAGGTAGGTAGGTAGGTAAGTAGGTAGGTAGGTAAGGAGGTAGAGAGGTAGAGAAAGGGAGAAATACAGTAGGTAGATAAATAGGTATGTAGGTAGGTAGGGAGCTAGCTAGGTAGGTAGAGGGGTAGAGAGGGAGAGGGAGAAATACAGTAGGTAGGTAGGTAGGTCGGTACGTAGGTAGGTAGATAGGTAGGTAGGTAGGTAGATGGATAGAGAGAGGGAGAAATACAGTAGATAGGTAGGTATGTAGGTAGGTATGTGGGTCGGTCGGTCGGTCGGTAGGTAGGTAGGTAGGTAGGTAGGTAGGTAGGTAGGTAGGTAGGGAGAGGGATAGAGAGGGAGAGGGAGAAATACAGTAGGTAGGTAGGTAGGTAGGTAGGTAGGTAGGTAGGTAGGTGGAGAGAGAGGGAGAGGGACAAATACAGTAGGTAGCTATGTAGGTAGGTAGGTAGGTAGGTAGGTAGGTAGGAAGGAAGGAAGGAAGGAAGGAAGGAAGGAAGAAGGAAGGAAGGAAGGAAGGAAGGAAGGTTAGTAGGTAGATGGATAGAGAGAGGGAGAAATACAGTAGATAGGTAGGTATGTAGGTAGGTATGTTGGTAGGTAGGTAGAGGGATAGAGAGGGAGAGGGAGAAATACATAGGTAGGTAGGTTGGTAGGTAGGTAGGTAGGGGGAGAGAGAGGGAGAGGGACAAATACAGTAGATAGCTATGTAGGTAGGTAGGTAGAGGGAGAAATACAGTAGGTAGGTAGGTAGGTAGGTAGGTAGGTAGGTAGGTAGGTAAGTAGGTAGGTAGGTAGTTAGGTATAGAGAGAGAGGGAGAAATACAGTAGGTAGGTAGGTAGAGGGAGAGAGAGGGAGAGGGAGAAATACAGTAGGTAGGTAGGTATAGGGATAGAGAGGGAGAGGGAGAAATACAGTAGTTAGGTAGGTAAAGAGGTAGGTAGGTAGGTAGGTTGGTAGAGAGGGAGACGTACTGTAGGTAGGTAGGTAGGTAGGTAGGTAGGTAGGTAGGTAGGTAGAGGGATAGAGAGAGAGAAAGAGAAATACAATATGAAGGTATGTAAATAGGTAGATAGGTAGGAGGTAGGTAGGTAGGTAGGTAGAGGGGTAGAGAGGTAGAGGTAGAAATACAGTAGGTAGGTAGGTAGGTAGAGGAATAGAGAGAGGGGGGAGAAATTCAGAAGGTAGGTAAGTAGGTAGGTAGGTAGAGGGATAGAGAGGAAGAGAGGGAGAGGGAGAAATACAGTAGGTAACTAGGGTTGTAGGTAGCTAGGTAGGTAGGTAGGTAGGTAGAGGGGTAGAGAGAGGGGGAAATAAACTTGGTAGGTAGGTAGGTAGGCAGGTAGGTAAGGAGGTAGAGAGGTAGAGAGAGGGACAAATACAGTAGGTACGTAAGTAGGTAGGTAGGTAGGTAAGCAGGTAGGTAGGTAGAAAGAGAGAGAGGGAGAGGGAGAAATACGATAGGTAGGTAGGTAGGTAGGTAGGTATATAGGTAGAGGGAGAGAGGGAGAGAGGGAGAGATGGAGAAATACAGTAGGTAGGTAGATAGGTAGGTAGGTAGATAGGTAGGTAGGTAGGTAGGTAGGTAGGTAGGTAGGTAGGTAGGTAGGTAGGTAGGCAGGCAGGCAGCAGGCAGGCAGGCAGGCAGGCAGGCAGGCAGGTAGGTAGGTAGG
>JBDLLF010000267.1:10000-53659 GCA_039707465.1 Rhabdophis nuchalis | reverse complement strand
AGGTAGGTAGGTAGGTAGGTAGGTAGGTAGGTAGGTAGGTAGGTAGGTAGGTAGGTAGGTAGGTAGGTAGATAGATAGATAGATAGATAGATAGATAGATAGATAGATAGATAGATAGATAGATAGATAGATAGATAGATAGATAGATAGATAGATAGATAGATAGATAGATAGATAGATAGATAGATAGATAGATAGATAGATAGATAGATAGATAGATAGATAGATAGATAGATAGATAGATAGATAGATAGATAGATAGATAGATAGATAGATATGCAGGCAGGCAGGCAGGCAGGCTGGCTGTATGGATAGATAGATAGATAGATAGATAGATAGATAGATAGATAGATAGATAGATAGATAGATAGATAGATAGATAGATAGATAGATAGATAGATAGATAGATAGATAGATAGATAGATAGATAGATAGATAGATAGATAGATAGATAGATAGATAGATAGATAGATAGATAGATAGATAGATAGATAGATAGATAGATAGATAGATAGATAGATAGATAGAAATAGTGTTGTTGGTAACTGGTAGATAGTTGATAAAAGATAGATAGATAGATAGATAGATAGATAGATAGATAGATAGATAGATAGATAGATAGATAGATAGATAGATAGATAGATAGATAGATAGATAGAAATAGTGTTGTTGGTAACTGGTAGATAGTTGATAAAAGATAGATAGATAGATAGATAGATAGATAGATAGATAGATAGATAGATAGATAGATAGATAGATAGATAGATAGATAGATAGATAGATAGATAGATAGATAGATAGATAGATAGATAGATAGATAGATAGATAGGCAGGCAGGCAGGCAGGCAGGCAGGCAGGCAGGCAGGCAGGCAGGCAGGCAGGCAGGCAGGCAGGCAGGCAGGCAGGCAGGCAGGCAGGCAGGCAGGCTAGATAGATAGATAGATAGATAGATAGATAGATAGATAGATAGATAGATAGATAGATAGATAGATAGATAGATAGATAGATAGATAGATAGATAGATAGATAGATAGATAGATAGATAGATAGATAGATAGATAGATAGATAGATAGATAGATAGATAGATAGATAGATAGATAGATAGATAGATAGATAGATAGATGATAGATAGATATGCAGGCAGGCAGGCAGGCAGGCTGGCTGTATGGATAGATAGATAGATAGATAGATAGATAGATAGATAGATAGATAGATAGATAGATAGATAGATAGATAGATAGATAGATAGATAGATAGATAGATAGATAGATAGATAGATAGATAGATAGATAGATAGATAGATAGATAGATAGATAGATAGATAGATAGATAGATAGATAGATAGATAGATAGATAGATAGATAGATAGATAGATAGATAGATAGATAGATAGATAGATAGATATGCAGGAAGGCAGGCAGGCTGGCTGGCTGGCTGGCTGTATGGATAGATAGATAGATAGATAGATAGATAGATAGATAGATAGATAGATAGATAGATAGATAGATAGATAGATAGATAGATAGATAGATAGATAGATAGATAGATAGATAGATAGATAGATAGATAGATAGATAGATAGATAGATAGATAGATAGATAGATAGATAGATAGATAGATAGATAGATAGATAGATAGATATGCAGGCAGGCAGGCAGGCAGGCAGGATAGATAGGTAGGTAGGTAGGTAGGTAGGTAGGTAGGTAGGTAGGTAGGTAGGTAGGTAGATAGATAGATAGATAGATAGATAGATAGATAGATAGATAGATAGATAGATAGATAGATAGATAGATAGATAGATAGATAGATAGATAGATAGATAGATAGATAGATAGATAGATAGATAGATAGATAGATAGATAGATAGATAGATAGATAGATAGATAGATAGATAGATAGATAGATATGCAGGAAGGCAGGCAGGCTGGCTGGCTGGCTGGCTGTATGGATAGATAGATAGATAGATAGATAGATAGATAGATAGATAGATAGATAGATAGATAGATAGATAGATAGATAGATAGATAGATAGATAGATAGATAGATAGATAGATAGATAGATAGATAGATAGATAGATAGATAGATAGATAGATAGATAGATAGATAGATAGATAGATAGATAGATAGATAGATAGATAGATAGATAGATAGATAGATAGATAGATAGATAGATAGATAGATAGATAGATAGATAGATAGATAGATAGATAGATAGATAGATAGATAGACAGCAAAACAGACAGACAGACAGATATGTAGATAGATAGATAGATGGATAGATAGACAGACAGATAGACAGACAGACAGACAGAGAGACATGTAGGGAGTCAAATAGAATAAATAGACAAAGGGATAATGATAGACAGATGATAGATAGATAGATAGATAGATAGATAGATAGATAGATAGATAGATAGATAGATAGATAGATAGATAGATAGATAGATAGATAGATAGATAGATAGATAGATAGATAGATAGATAGATAGATAGATAGATAGATAGATAGATAGATAGATATGCAGGCAGGCAGGCAGGCAGGCAGGATAGATAGGTAGGTAGGTAGGTAGGTAGGTAGGTAGGTAGGTAGGTAGGTAGGTAGGTAGGTAGGTAGGTAGGTAGGTAGGTAGGTAGGTAGGTAGATAGATAGATAGATAGATAGATAGATAGATAGATAGATAGATAGATAGATAGATAGATAGATAGATAGATAGATAGATAGATAGATAGATAGATAGATAGATAGATAGATAGATAGATAGATAGATAGATAGATAGATAGATAGATAGATAGATAGATAGATAGATATGCAGGCAGGCAGGCAGGCAGGCTGGCTGTATGGATAGATAGATAGATAGATAGATAGATAGATAGATAGATAGATAGATAGATAGATAGATAGATAGATAGATAGATAGATAGATAGATAGATAGATAGATAGATAGATAGATAGATAGATAGATAGATAGATAGATAGATAGATAGATAGATAGATAGATAGATAGATGATAGATAGATATGCAGGCAGGCAGGCTGGCTGTATGGATAGATAGATAGATAGATAGATAGATAGATAGATAGATAGATAGATAGATAGATAGATAGATAGATAGATAGATAGATAGATAGATAGATAGATAGATAGATAGATAGATAGATAGATAGATAGATAGATAGATAGATAGATAGATAGATAGATAGATAGATAGATAGATAGATAGATAGATAGATATGCAGGCAGGCAGGCAGGCAGGCAGGATAGATAGGTAGGTAGGTAGGTAGGTAGGTAGGTAGGTAGGTAGGTAGGTAGGTAGGTAGGTAGGTAGGTAGGTAGGTAGATAGATAGATAGATAGATAGATAGATAGATAGATAGATAGATAGATAGATAGATAGATAGATAGATAGATAGATAGATAGATAGATAGATAGATAGATAGATAGATAGATAGATAGATAGATAGATAGATAGATAGATAGATAGATAGATAGATAGATAGATAGATAGATAGATAGATAGATAGATAGATAGATAGATAGATAGATAGATATGCAGGAAGGCAGGCAGGCTGGCTGGCTGGCTGGCTGTATGGATAGATAGATAGATAGATAGATAGATAGATAGATAGATAGATAGATAGATAGATAGATAGATAGATAGATAGATAGATAGATAGATAGATAGATAGATAGATAGATAGATAGATAGATAGATAGATAGATAGATAGATAGATAGATAGATAGATAGATAGATAGATAGATAGATAGATAGATAGATAGATAGATAGATAGATAGACAGCAAAACAGACAGACAGACAGATATGTAGATAGATAGATAGATGGATAGATAGACAGACAGATAGACAGACAGACAGACAGAGAGACATGTAGGGAGTCAAATAGAATAAATAGACAAAGGGATAATGATAGACAGATGATAGATAGATAGATAGATAGATAGATAGATAGATAGATAGATAGATAGATAGATAGATAGATAGATAGATAGATAGATAGATAGATAGATAGATAGATAGATAGATAGATAGATAGATAGATAGATAGATAGATAGATATGCAGGCAGGCAGGCAGGCAGGCAGGATAGATAGGTAGGTAGGTAGGTAGGTAGGTAGGTAGGTAGGTAGGTAGGTAGGTAGGTAGGTAGGTAGGTAGGTAGGTAGGTAGATAGATAGATAGATAGATAGATAGATAGATAGATAGATAGATAGATAGATAGATAGATAGATAGATAGATAGATAGATAGATAGATAGATAGATAGATAGATAGATAGATAGATAGATAGATAGATAGATAGATAGATAGATAGATAGATAGATAGATAGATAGATAGATATGCAGGCAGGCAGGCAGGCAGGCTGGCTGTATGGATAGATAGATAGATAGATAGATAGATAGATAGATAGATAGATAGATAGATAGATAGATAGATAGATAGATAGATAGATAGATAGATAGATAGATAGATAGATAGATAGATAGATAGATAGATAGATAGATAGATAGATAGATAGATAGATAGATAGATAGATAGATAGATAGATAGATAGATAGAAATAGTGTTGTTGGTAACTGGTAGATAGTTGATAAAAGATAGATAGATAGATAGATAGATAGATAGATAGATAGATAGATAGATAGATAGATAGATAGATAGATAGATAGATAGATAGATAGATAGATAGATAGATAGATAGATAGAAATAGTGTTGTTGGTAACTGGTAGATAGTTGATAAAAGATAGATAGATAGATAGATAGATAGATAGATAGATAGATAGATAGATAGATAGATAGATAGATAGATAGATAGATAGATAGATAGATAGATAGATAGATAGATAGATAGATAGATAGATAGGCAGGCAGGCAGGCAGGCAGGCAGGCAGGCAGGCAGGCAGGCAGGCAGGCAGGCAGGCAGGCAGGCAGGCAGGCAGGCAGGCAGGCTAGATAGATAGATAGATAGATAGATAGATAGATAGATAGATAGATAGATAGATAGATAGATAGATAGATAGATAGATAGATAGATAGATAGATAGATAGATAGATAGATAGATAGATAGATAGATAGATAGATAGATAGATAGATAGATAGATAGATAGATAGATAGATAGATAGATAGATAGATAGATAGATAGATAGATAGATAGATAGATAGATAGATAGATAGATAGATAGATATGCAGGCAGGCAGGCAGGCAGGCAGGATAGATAGGTAGGTAGGTAGGTAGGTAGGTAGGTAGGTAGGTAGGTAGGTAGGTAGGTAGGTAGATAGATAGATAGATAGATAGATAGATAGATAGATAGATAGATAGATAGATAGATAGATAGATAGATAGATAGATAGATAGATAGATAGATAGATAGATAGATAGATAGATAGATAGATAGATAGATAGATAGATAGATAGATAGATAGATAGATAGATAGATAGATATGCAGGCAGGCAGGCAGGCAGGCAGGATAGATAGGTAGGTAGGTAGGTAGGTAGGTAGGTAGGTAGGTAGGTAGGTAGGTAGGTAGGTAGATAGATAGATAGATAGATAGATAGATAGATAGATAGATAGATAGATAGATAGATAGATAGATAGATAGATAGATAGATAGATAGATAGATAGATAGATAGATAGATAGATAGATAGATAGATAGATAGATAGATAGATAGATAGATAGATAGATAGATAGATAGATAGATAGATAGATAGATAGATAGATAGATAGATAGATATGCAGGCAGGCAGGCAGGCAGGCTGGCTGTATGGATAGATAGATAGATAGATAGATAGATAGATAGATAGATAGATAGATAGATAGATAGATAGATAGATAGATAGATAGATAGATAGATAGATAGATAGATAGATAGATAGATAGATAGATAGATAGATAGATAGATAGATAGATAGATAGATAGATAGATAGAAATAGTGTTGTTGGTAACTGGTAGATAGTTGATAAAAGATAGATAGATAGATAGATAGATAGATAGATAGATAGATAGATAGATAGATAGATAGATAGATAGATAGATAGATAGATAGATAGATAGATAGATAGATAGATAGATAGATAGATAGAAATAGTGTTGTTGGTAACTGGTAGATAGTTGATAAAAGATAGATAGATAGATAGATAGATAGATAGATAGATAGATAGATAGATAGATAGATAGATAGATAGATAGATAGATAGATAGATAGATAGATAGATAGATAGATAGATAGATAGGCAGGCAGGCAGGCAGGCAGGCAGGCAGGCAGGCAGGCAGGCAGGCAGGCAGGCAGGCAGGCAGGCAGGCAGGCAGGCAGGCTAGATAGATAGATAGATAGATAGATAGATAGATAGATAGATAGATAGATAGATAGATAGATAGATAGATAGATAGATAGATAGATAGATAGATAGATAGATAGATAGATAGATAGATAGATAGATAGATAGATAGATAGATAGATGATAGATAGATATGCAGGCAGGCAGGCAGGCAGGCTGGCTGTATGGATAGATAGATAGATAGATAGATAGATAGATAGATAGATAGATAGATAGATAGATAGATAGATAGATAGATAGATAGATAGATAGATAGATAGATAGATAGATAGATAGATAGATAGATAGATAGATAGATAGATAGATAGATAGATAGATAGATAGATAGATAGATAGATAGATAGATAGATAGATAGATAGATAGATAGATAGATAGATAGATAGATAGATAGATAGATAGATAGATAGATAGATAGATAGATATGCAGGCAGGCAGGCAGGCAGGCAGGATAGATAGGTAGGTAGGTAGGTAGGTAGGTAGGTAGGTAGGTAGGTAGGTAGGTAGGTAGGTAGGTAGATAGATAGATAGATAGATAGATAGATAGATAGATAGATAGATAGATAGATAGATAGATAGATAGATAGATAGATAGATAGATAGATAGATAGATAGATAGATAGATAGATAGATAGATAGATAGATAGATAGATAGATAGATAGATAGATAGATAGATAGATAGATAGATAGATAGATAGATAGATAGATAGATAGATAGATAGATAGATAGATAGATAGATAGATAGATAGATAGATAGATAGATATGCAGGCAGGCAGGCAGGCAGGCAGGATAGATAGGTAGGTAGGTAGGTAGGTAGGTAGGTAGGTAGGTAGGTAGGTAGGTAGGTAGGTAGGTAGGTAGATAGATAGATAGATAGATAGATAGATAGATAGATAGATAGATAGATAGATAGATAGATAGATAGATAGATAGATAGATAGATAGATAGATAGATAGATAGATAGATAGATAGATAGATAGATAGATAGATAGATAGATAGATAGATAGATAGATAGATAGATAGATAGATAGATAGATAGATAGATAGATAGATAGATAGATATGCAGGCAGGCAGGCAGGCAGGCTGGCTGTATGGATAGATAGATAGATAGATAGATAGATAGATAGATAGATAGATAGATAGATAGATAGATAGATAGATAGATAGATAGATAGATAGATAGATAGATAGATAGATAGATAGATAGATAGATAGATAGATAGATAGATAGATAGATAGATAGATAGATAGATAGATAGATAGATAGATAGATAGATAGATAGATAGATAGATAGATAGAAATAGTGTTGTTGGTAACTGGTAGATAGTTGATAAAAGATAGATAGATAGATAGATAGATAGATAGATAGATAGATAGATAGATAGATAGATAGATAGATAGATAGATAGATAGATAGATAGATAGATAGATAGATAGATAGATAGATAGAAATAGTGTTGTTGGTAACTGGTAGATAGTTGATAAAAGATAGATAGATAGATAGATAGATAGATAGATAGATAGATAGATAGATAGATAGATAGATAGATAGATAGATAGATAGATAGATAGATAGATAGATAGATAGATAGATAGGCAGGCAGGCAGGCAGGCAGGCAGGCAGGCAGGCAGGCAGGCAGGCAGGCAGGCAGGCAGGCAGGCAGGCAGGCAGGCAGGCTAGATAGATAGATAGATAGATAGATAGATAGATAGATAGATAGATAGATAGATAGATAGATAGATAGATAGATAGATAGATAGATAGATAGATAGATAGATAGATAGATAGATAGATAGATAGATAGATAGATAGATAGATAGATAGATAGATAGATAGATAGATAGATAGATAGATAGATAGATAGATGATAGATAGATATGCAGGCAGGCAGGCAGGCAGGCTGGCTGTATGGATAGATAGATAGATAGATAGATAGATAGATAGATAGATAGATAGATAGATAGATAGATAGATAGATAGATAGATAGATAGATAGATAGATAGATAGATAGATAGATAGATAGATAGATAGATAGATAGATAGATAGATAGATAGATAGATAGATAGATAGATAGATAGATAGATAGATAGATAGATAGATAGATAGATAGATAGATAGATAGATAGATAGATAGATAGATAGATAGATAGATAGATAGATAGATAGATAGATAGATAGATAGATAGATAGATAGATAGATAGATAGATAGATAGATAGATAGATAGATATGCAGGAAGGCAGGCAGGCTGGCTGGCTGGCTGGCTGTATGGATAGATAGATAGATAGATAGATAGATAGATAGATAGATAGATAGATAGATAGATAGATAGATAGATAGATAGATAGATAGATAGATAGATAGATAGATAGATAGATAGATAGATAGATAGATAGATAGATAGATAGATAGATAGATAGATAGATAGATAGATAGATAGATAGATAGATAGATAGATAGATAGATAGATAGATATGCAGGCAGGCAGGCAGGCAGGCAGGATAGATAGGTAGGTAGGTAGGTAGGTAGGTAGGTAGGTAGGTAGGTAGGTAGGTAGGTAGGTAGGTAGATAGATAGATAGATAGATAGATAGATAGATAGATAGATAGATAGATAGATAGATAGATAGATAGATAGATAGATAGATAGATAGATAGATAGATAGATAGATAGATAGATAGATAGATAGATAGATAGATAGATAGATAGATAGATAGATAGATAGATAGATAGATAGATAGATAGATAGATAGATAGATAGATAGATAGATAGATAGATAGATAGATAGATAGATAGATAGATAGATAGATAGATATGCAGGCAGGCAGGCAGGCAGGCAGGATAGATAGGTAGGTAGGTAGGTAGGTAGGTAGGTAGGTAGGTAGGTAGGTAGGTAGGTAGGTAGGTAGATAGATAGATAGATAGATAGATAGATAGATAGATAGATAGATAGATAGATAGATAGATAGATAGATAGATAGATAGATAGATAGATAGATAGATAGATAGATAGATAGATAGATAGATAGATAGATAGATAGATAGATAGATAGATAGATAGATAGATAGATAGATAGATAGATAGATAGATAGATAGATAGATAGATATGCAGGCAGGCAGGCAGGCAGGCTGGCTGTATGGATAGATAGATAGATAGATAGATAGATAGATAGATAGATAGATAGATAGATAGATAGATAGATAGATAGATAGATAGATAGATAGATAGATAGATAGATAGATAGATAGATAGATAGATAGATAGATAGATAGATAGATAGATAGATAGATAGATAGATAGATAGATAGATAGATAGATAGATAGATAGATAGATAGATAGATAGATAGATAGATAGAAATAGTGTTGTTGGTAACTGGTAGATAGTTGATAAAAGATAGATAGATAGATAGATAGATAGATAGATAGATAGATAGATAGATAGATAGATAGATAGATAGATAGATAGATAGATAGATAGATAGATAGATAGATAGATAGATAGATAGATAGAAATAGTGTTGTTGGTAACTGGTAGATAGTTGATAAAAGATAGATAGATAGATAGATAGATAGATAGATAGATAGATAGATAGATAGATAGATAGATAGATAGATAGATAGATAGATAGATAGATAGATAGATAGATAGGCAGGCAGGCAGGCAGGCAGGCAGGCAGGCAGGCAGGCAGGCAGGCAGGCAGGCAGGCAGGCAGGCAGGCAGGCAGGCTAGATAGATAGATAGATAGATAGATAGATAGATAGATAGATAGATAGATAGATAGATAGATAGATAGATAGATAGATAGATAGATAGATAGATAGATAGATAGATAGATAGATAGATAGATAGATAGATAGATAGATAGATAGATAGATAGATAGATAGATAGATAGATAGATAGATAGATAGATAGATAGATAGATAGATAGATAGATAGATGATAGATAGATATGCAGGCAGGCAGGCAGGCAGGCTGGCTGTATGGATAGATAGATAGATAGATAGATAGATAGATAGATAGATAGATAGATAGATAGATAGATAGATAGATAGATAGATAGATAGATAGATAGATAGATAGATAGATAGATAGATAGATAGATAGATAGATAGATAGATAGATAGATAGATAGATAGATAGATAGATAGATAGATAGATAGATAGATAGATAGATAGATAGATAGATAGATAGATAGATAGATAGATAGATAGATAGATAGATAGATAGATAGATAGATAGATAGATAGATAGATAGATAGATAGATAGATAGATAGATAGATAGATAGATATGCAGGAAGGCAGGCAGGCTGGCTGGCTGGCTGGCTGTATGGATAGATAGATAGATAGATAGATAGATAGATAGATAGATAGATAGATAGATAGATAGATAGATAGATAGATAGATAGATAGATAGATAGATAGATAGATAGATAGATAGATAGATAGATAGATAGATAGATAGATAGATAGATAGATAGATAGATAGATAGATAGATAGATAGATAGATAGATAGATAGATAGATAGATAGATAGATAGATAGATAGATAGATAGATAGATAGATAGATAGATAGATAGATAGATAGATATGCAGGCAGGCAGGCAGGCAGGCAGGATAGATAGGTAGGTAGGTAGGTAGGTAGGTAGGTAGGTAGGTAGGTAGGTAGGTAGGTAGGTAGGTAGGTAGGTAGGTAGATAGATAGATAGATAGATAGATAGATAGATAGATAGATAGATAGATAGATAGATAGATAGATAGATAGATAGATAGATAGATAGATAGATAGATAGATAGATAGATAGATAGATAGATAGATAGATAGATAGATAGATAGATAGATAGATAGATAGATAGATAGATAGATATGCAGGAAGGCAGGCAGGCTGGCTGGCTGGCTGGCTGTATGGATAGATAGATAGATAGATAGATAGATAGATAGATAGATAGATAGATAGATAGATAGATAGATAGATAGATAGATAGATAGATAGATAGATAGATAGATAGATAGATAGATAGATAGATAGATAGATAGATAGATAGATAGATAGATAGATAGATAGATAGATAGATAGATAGATAGATAGATAGATAGATAGATAGATAGATAGATAGATAGATAGACAGCAAAACAGACAGACAGACAGATATGTAGATAGATAGATAGATGGATAGATAGACAGACAGATAGACAGACAGACAGACAGAGAGACATGTAGGGAGTCAAATAGAATAAATACACAAAGGGATAATGATAGACAGATGATAGATAGATAGATAGATAGATAGATAGATAGATAGATAGATAGATAGATAGATAGATAGATAGATAGATAGATAGATAGATAGATAGATAGATAGATAGATAGATAGATAGATAGATAGATAGATAGATATGCAGGCAGGCAGGCAGGCAGGCAGGATAGATAGGTAGGTAGGTAGGTAGGTAGGTAGGTAGGTAGGTAGGTAGGTAGGTAGGTAGGTAGGTAGGTAGGTAGGTAGGTAGGTAGGTAGGTAGGTAGGTAGGTAGGTAGATAGATAGATAGATAGATAGATAGATAGATAGATAGATAGATAGATAGATAGATAGATAGATAGATAGATAGATAGATAGATAGATAGATAGATAGATAGATAGATAGATAGATAGATAGATAGATAGATAGATAGATAGATAGATAGATAGATAGATAGATAGATATGCAGGCAGGCAGGCAGGCAGGCTGGCTGTATGGATAGATAGATAGATAGATAGATAGATAGATAGATAGATAGATAGATAGATAGATAGATAGATAGATAGATAGATAGATAGATAGATAGATAGATAGATAGATAGATAGATAGATAGATAGATAGATAGATAGATAGATAGATAGATAGATAGATAGATAGATAGATAGATAGATAGATAGATAGATAGATAGATAGAAATAGTGTTGTTGGTAACTGGTAGATAGTTGATAAAAGATAGATAGATAGATAGATAGATAGATAGATAGATAGATAGATAGATAGATAGATAGATAGATAGATAGATAGATAGATAGATAGATAGATAGATAGAAATAGTGTTGTTGGTAACTGGTAGATAGTTGATAAAAGATAGATAGATAGATAGATAGATAGATAGATAGATAGATAGATAGATAGATAGATAGATAGATAGATAGATAGATAGATAGATAGATAGGCAGGCAGGCAGGCAGGCAGGCAGGCAGGCAGGCAGGCAGGCAGGCAGGCAGGCAGGCAGGCAGGCAGGCAGGCAGGCAGGCAGGCAGGCTAGATAGATAGATAGATAGATAGATAGATAGATAGATAGATAGATAGATAGATAGATAGATAGATAGATAGATAGATAGATAGATAGATAGATAGATAGATAGATAGATAGATAGATAGATAGATAGATAGATAGATAGATAGATAGATAGATAGATAGATAGATAGATAGATAGATAGATAGATAGATAGATAGATAGATAGATAGATAGATAGATAGATAGATAGATAGATAGATAGATAGATAGATAGATAGATAGATAGATAGATAGATAGATAGATGATAGATAGATATGCAGGCAGGCAGGCAGGCAGGCTGGCTGTATGGATAGATAGATAGATAGATAGATAGATAGATAGATAGATAGATAGATAGATAGATAGATAGATAGATAGATAGATAGATAGATAGATAGATAGATAGATAGATAGATAGATAGATAGATAGATAGATAGATAGATAGATAGATAGATAGATAGATAGATAGATAGATATGCAGGCAGGCAGGCAGGCAGGCAGGATAGATAGGTAGGTAGGTAGGTAGGTAGGTAGGTAGGTAGGTAGGTAGGTAGGTAGGTAGGTAGGTAGGTAGGTAGGTAGGTAGGTAGATAGATAGATAGATAGATAGATAGATAGATAGATAGATAGATAGATAGATAGATAGATAGATAGATAGATAGATAGATAGATAGATAGATAGATAGATAGATAGATAGATAGATAGATAGATAGATAGATAGATAGATAGATAGATAGATAGATAGATAGATAGATATGCAGGAAGGCAGGCAGGCTGGCTGGCTGGCTGGCTGTATGGATAGATAGATAGATAGATAGATAGATAGATAGATAGATAGATAGATAGATAGATAGATAGATAGATAGATAGATAGATAGATAGATAGATAGATAGATAGATAGATAGATAGATAGATAGATAGATAGATAGATAGATAGATAGATAGATAGATAGATAGATAGATAGATAGATAGATAGATAGATAGATAGATAGATAGATAGATAGATAGACAGACAGCAAAACAGACAGACAGACAGATATGTAGATAGATAGATAGATGGATAGATAGACAGACAGATAGACAGACAGACAGACAGAGAGACATGTAGGGAGTCAAATAGAATAAATAGACAAAGGGATAATGATAGACAGATGATAGATAGATAGATAGATAGATAGATAGATAGATAGATAGATAGATAGATAGATAGATAGATAGATAGATAGATAGATAGATAGATAGATAGATAGATAGATAGATAGATAGATAGATATGCAGGCAGGCAGGCAGGCAGGCAGGATAGATAGGTAGGTAGGTAGGTAGGTAGGTAGGTAGGTAGGTAGGTAGGTAGGTAGGTAGGTAGGTAGGTAGGTAGGTAGGTAGGTAGGTAGGTAGATAGATAGATAGATAGATAGATAGATAGATAGATAGATAGATAGATAGATAGATAGATAGATAGATAGATAGATAGATAGATAGATAGATAGATAGATAGATAGATAGATAGATAGATAGATAGATAGATAGATAGATAGATAGATAGATAGATAGATAGATATGCAGGCAGGCAGGCAGGCAGGCTGGCTGTATGGATAGATAGATAGATAGATAGATAGATAGATAGATAGATAGATAGATAGATAGATAGATAGATAGATAGATAGATAGATAGATAGATAGATAGATAGATAGATAGATAGATAGATAGATAGATAGATAGATAGAAATAGTGTTGTTGGTAACTGGTAGATAGTTGATAAAAGATAGATAGATAGATAGATAGATAGATAGATAGATAGATAGATAGATAGATAGATAGATAGATAGATAGATAGATAGATAGATAGAAATAGTGTTGTTGGTAACTGGTAGATAGTTGATAAAAGATAGATAGATAGATAGATAGATAGATAGATAGATAGATAGATAGATAGATAGATAGATAGATAGATAGATAGATAGATAGATAGATAGATAGATAGGCAGGCAGGCAGGCAGGCAGGCAGGCAGGCAGGCAGGCAGGCAGGCAGGCAGGCAGGCAGGCAGGCAGGCAGGCAGGCAGGCTAGATAGATAGATAGATAGATAGATAGATAGATAGATAGATAGATAGATAGATAGATAGATAGATAGATAGATAGATAGATAGATAGATAGATAGATAGATAGATAGATAGATAGATAGATAGATAGATAGATAGATAGATAGATAGATAGATAGATAGATAGATAGATAGATAGATAGATAGATAGATAGATAGATAGATAGATAGATAGATAGATAGATAGATAGATAGATAGATAGATAGATAGATAGATAGATGATAGATAGATATGCAGGCAGGCAGGCAGGCAGGCTGGCTGTATGGATAGATAGATAGATAGATAGATAGATAGATAGATAGATAGATAGATAGATAGATAGATAGATAGATAGATAGATAGATAGATAGATAGATAGATAGATAGATAGATAGATAGATAGATAGATAGATAGATAGATAGATAGATAGATAGATAGATAGATAGATAGATAGATAGATAGATAGATAGATAGATAGATATGCAGGAAGGCAGGCAGGCTGGCTGGCTGGCTGGCTGTATGGATAGATAGATAGATAGATAGATAGATAGATAGATAGATAGATAGATAGATAGATAGATAGATAGATAGATAGATAGATAGATAGATAGATAGATAGATAGATAGATAGATAGATAGATAGATAGATAGATAGATAGATAGATAGATAGATAGATAGATAGATAGATAGATAGATAGATAGATAGATAGATAGATAGATAGATAGATAGATAGATAGATAGATAGATAGATAGATAGATAGATAGATAGATAGATAGATAGATAGATAGATAGATAGATATGCAGGCAGGCAGGCAGGCAGGCTGGCTGTATGGATAGATAGATAGATAGATAGATAGATAGATAGATAGATAGATAGATAGATAGATAGATAGATAGATAGATAGATAGATAGATAGATAGATAGATAGATAGATAGATAGATAGATAGATAGATAGATAGATAGATAGATAGATAGATAGATAGATAGATAGATAGATAGATAGATAGATAGATAGATAGATAGATAGATAGAAATAGTGTTGTTGGTAACTGGTAGATAGTTGATAAAAGATAGATAGATAGATAGATAGATAGATAGATAGATAGATAGATAGATAGATAGATAGATAGATAGATAGATAGATAGATAGATAGATAGATAGATAGATAGATAGATAGATAGATAGATAGATAGATATGCAGGAAGGCAGGCAGGCTGGCTGGCTGGCTGGCTGTATGGATAGATAGATAGATAGATAGATAGATAGATAGATAGATAGATAGATAGATAGATAGATAGATAGATAGATAGATAGATAGATAGATAGATAGATAGATAGATAGATAGATAGATAGATAGATAGATAGATAGATAGATAGATAGATAGATAGATAGATAGATAGATAGATAGATAGATAGATAGATAGATAGATAGATAGATAGATAGATAGATAGATATGCAGGCAGGCAGGCAGGCAGGCAGGATAGATAGGTAGGTAGGTAGGTAGGTAGGTAGGTAGGTAGGTAGGTAGGTAGGTAGGTAGGTAGATAGATAGATAGATAGATAGATAGATAGATAGATAGATAGATAGATAGATAGATAGATAGATAGATAGATAGATAGATAGATAGATAGATAGATAGATAGATAGATAGATAGATAGATAGATAGATAGATAGATAGATAGATAGATAGATAGATAGATAGATAGATAGATAGATAGATAGATAGATAGATAGATAGATAGATAGATAGATAGATAGATAGATAGATAGATATGCAGGCAGGCAGGCAGGCAGGCAGGCAGGCTGGCTGTATGGATAGATAGATAGATAGATAGATAGATAGATAGATAGATAGATAGATAGATAGATAGATAGATAGATAGATAGATAGATAGATAGATAGATAGATAGATAGATAGATAGATAGATAGATAGATAGATAGATAGATAGATAGATAGATAGATAGATAGATAGATAGATAGATAGATAGATAGATAGATAGATAGATAGATAGATAGATAGATAGATAGATAGATAGACGGGTGGGTGGGTGGATGGGTGGGTGGATGGATGGATGGATGGATAAATAGATAGATAGATAGACAGCAAAACAGACAGACAGACAGATATGTAGATAGATAGATAGATGGATAGATAGACAGACAGATAGACAGACAGACAGACAGAGAGACATGTAGGGAGTCAAATAGAATAAATAGACAAAGGGATAATGATAGATAGATGATAGATAGATAGATAGATAGATAGATAGATAGATAGATAGATAGATAGATAGATAGATAGATAGATAGATAGATAGATAGATAGATAGATAGATAGATAGATAGATAGATAGATAGATAGATAGATAGATAGATAGATAGATAGATAGATAGATAGATAGATATGCAGGAAGGCAGGCAGGCTGGCTGGCTGGCTGGCTGTATGGATAGATAGATAGATAGATAGATAGATAGATAGATAGATAGATAGATAGATAGATAGATAGATAGATAGATAGATAGATAGATAGATAGATAGATAGATAGATAGATAGATAGATAGATAGATAGATAGATAGATAGATAGATAGATAGATAGATAGATAGATAGATAGATAGATAGATAGATAGATAGATAGATAGATAGATAGATAGATAGATAGATAGATAGACAGCAAAACAGACAGACAGACAGATATGTAGATAGATAGATAGATGGATAGATAGACAGAGAGATAGACAGACAGACAGACAGAGAGACATGTAGGGAGTCAAATAGAATAAATAGACAAAGGGATAATGATAGACAGATGATAGATAGATAGATAGATAGATAGATAGATAGATAGATAGATAGATAGATAGATAGATAGATAGATAGATAGATAGATAGATAGATAGATAGATAGATAGATAGATAGATAGATAGATAGATAGATATGCAGGCAGGCAGGCAGGCAGGATAGATAGGTAGGTAGGTAGGTAGGTAGGTAGGTAGGTAGGTAGGTAGGTAGGTAGGTAGGTAGGTAGGTAGGTAGATAGATAGATAGATAGATAGATAGATAGATAGATAGATAGATAGATAGATAGATAGATAGATAGATAGATAGATAGATAGATAGATAGATAGATAGATAGATAGATAGATAGATAGATAGATAGATAGATAGATAGATAGATAGATAGATAGATAGATAGATAGATAGATAGATAGACGGGTGGGTGGGTGGGTGGGTGGGTGGGTGGATGGGTGGGTGGATGGATGGATGGATGGATAAATAGATAGATAGATAGACAGCAAAACAGACAGACAGACAGATATGTAGATAGATAGATAGATGGATAGATAGACAGACAGATAGACAGACAGACAGACAGAGAGACATGTAGGGAGTCAAATAGAATAAATAGACAAAGGGATAATGATAGATAGATAGATAGATAGATAGATAGATAGATAGATAGATAGATAGATAGATAGATAGATAGATAGATAGATAGATAGATAGATAGATAGATAGATAGATAGATAGATAGATAGATAGATAGATAGATAGATAGATAGATAGATAGATATGCAGGAAGGCAGGCAGGCTGGCTGGCTGGCTGGCTGTATGGATAGATAGATAGATAGATAGATAGATAGATAGATAGATAGATAGATAGATAGATAGATAGATAGATAGATAGATAGATAGATAGATAGATAGATAGATAGATAGATAGATAGATAGATAGATAGATAGATAGATAGATAGATAGATAGATAGATAGATAGATAGATAGATAGATAGATAGATAGATAGATAGATAGATAGATAGATAGATAGATAGATAGATAGATAGATAGATAGACAGCAAAACAGACAGACAGACAGATATGTAGATAGATAGATAGATGGATAGATAGACAGACAGATAGACAGACAGACAGACAGAGAGACATGTAGGGAGTCAAATAGAATAAATAGACAAAGGGATAATGATAGACAGATGATAGATAGATAGATAGATAGATAGATAGATAGATAGATAGATAGATAGATAGATAGATAGATAGATAGATAGATAGATAGATAGATAGATAGATAGATAGATAGATAGATAGATATGCAGGCAGGCAGGCAGGCAGGCAGGATAGATAGGTAGGTAGGTAGGTAGGTAGGTAGGTAGGTAGGTAGGTAGGTAGGTAGGTAGGTAGGTAGGTAGGTAGGTAGGTAGATAGATAGATAGATAGATAGATAGATAGATAGATAGATAGATAGATAGATAGATAGATAGATAGATAGATAGATAGATAGATAGATAGATAGATAGATAGATAGATAGATAGATAGATAGATAGATAGATAGATAGATAGATAGATAGATAGATAGATAGATAGATATGCAGGCAGGCAGGCAGGCAGGCAGGATAGATAGGTAGGTAGGTAGGTAGGTAGGTAGGTAGGTAGGTAGGTAGGTAGGTAGGTAGGTAGGTAGATAGATAGATAGATAGATAGATAGATAGATAGATAGATAGATAGATAGATAGATAGATAGATAGATAGATAGATAGATAGATAGATAGATAGATAGATAGATAGATAGATAGATAGATAGATAGATAGATAGATAGATAGATAGATAGATAGATAGATAGATAGATGATAGATAGATATGCAGGCAGGCAGGCAGGCAGGCTGGCTGTATGGATAGATAGATAGATAGATAGATAGATAGATAGATAGATAGATAGATAGATAGATAGATAGATAGATAGATAGATAGATAGATAGATAGATAGATAGATAGATAGATAGATAGATAGATAGATAGATAGATAGATAGATAGATAGATAGATAGATAGATAGATAGATAGATAGATATGCAGGAAGGCAGGCAGGCTGGCTGGCTGGCTGGCTGTATGGATAGATAGATAGATAGATAGATAGATAGATAGATAGATAGATAGATAGATAGATAGATAGATAGATAGATAGATAGATAGATAGATAGATAGATAGATAGATAGATAGATAGATAGATAGATAGATAGATAGATAGATAGATAGATAGATAGATAGATAGATAGATAGATAGATAGATAGATAGATAGATAGATAGATAGATAGATAGATAGATAGATAGATAGATAGATATGCAGGCAGGCAGGCAGGCAGGCTGGCTGTATGGATAGATAGATAGATAGATAGATAGATAGATAGATAGATAGATAGATAGATAGATAGATAGATAGATAGATAGATAGATAGATAGATAGATAGATAGATAGATAGATAGATAGATAGATAGATAGATAGATAGATAGATAGATAGATAGATAGATAGATAGATAGATAGATAGATAGATAGATAGATAGATAGATAGAAATAGTGTTGTTGGTAACTGGTAGATAGTTGATAAAAGATAGATAGATAGATAGATAGATAGATAGATAGATAGATAGATAGATAGATAGATAGATAGATAGATAGATAGATAGATAGATAGATAGATAGATAGATAGATAGATAGATAGATAGATAGATAGATAGATAGATAGATATGCAGGAAGGCAGGCAGGCTGGCTGGCTGGCTGGCTGTATGGATAGATAGATAGATAGATAGATAGATAGATAGATAGATAGATAGATAGATAGATAGATAGATAGATAGATAGATAGATAGATAGATAGATAGATAGATAGATAGATAGATAGATAGATAGATAGATAGATAGATAGATAGATAGATAGATAGATAGATAGATAGATAGATAGATAGATAGATAGATAGATAGATAGATAGATATGCAGGCAGGCAGGCAGGCAGGCAGGATAGATAGGTAGGTAGGTAGGTAGGTAGGTAGGTAGGTAGGTAGGTAGGTAGGTAGGTAGGTAGATAGATAGATAGATAGATAGATAGATAGATAGATAGATAGATAGATAGATAGATAGATAGATAGATAGATAGATAGATAGATAGATAGATAGATAGATAGATAGATAGATAGATAGATAGATAGATAGATAGATAGATAGATAGATAGATAGATAGATAGATAGATAGATAGATAGATAGATAGATAGATAGATAGATAGATAGATAGATAGATAGATAGATAGATATGCAGGCAGGCAGGCAGGCAGGCAGGCAGGCTGGCTGTATGGATAGATAGATAGATAGATAGATAGATAGATAGATAGATAGATAGATAGATAGATAGATAGATAGATAGATAGATAGATAGATAGATAGATAGATAGATAGATAGATAGATAGATAGATAGATAGATAGATAGATAGATAGATAGATAGATAGATAGATAGATAGATAGATAGATAGATAGATAGATAGATAGATAGATAGATAGACGGGTGGGTGGGTGGATGGGTGGGTGGATGGATGGATGGATGGATAAATAGATAGATAGATAGACAGCAAAACAGACAGACAGACAGATATGTAGATAGATAGATAGATGGATAGATAGACAGACAGATAGACAGACAGACAGACAGAGAGACATGTAGGGAGTCAAATAGAATAAATAGACAAAGGGATAATGATAGATAGATAGATAGATAGATAGATAGATAGATAGATAGATAGATAGATAGATAGATAGATAGATAGATAGATAGATAGATAGATAGATAGATAGATAGATAGATAGATAGATAGATAGATAGATAGATAGATAGATAGATAGATAGATAGATAGATAGATAGATAGATAGATAGATAGATAGATAGATAGATAGATAGATATGCAGGAAGGCAGGCAGGCTGGCTGGCTGGCTGGCTGTATGGATAGATAGATAGATAGATAGATAGATAGATAGATAGATAGATAGATAGATAGATAGATAGATAGATAGATAGATAGATAGATAGATAGATAGATAGATAGATAGATAGATAGATAGATAGATAGATAGATAGATAGATAGATAGATAGATAGATAGATAGATAGATAGATAGATAGATAGATAGATAGATAGATAGATAGATAGATAGATAGACAGCAAAACAGACAGACAGACAGATATGTAGATAGATAGATAGATGGATAGATAGACAGAGAGATAGACAGACAGACAGACAGAGAGAAGACATGTAGGGAGTCAAATAGAATAAATAGACAAAGGGATAATGATAGACAGATGATAGATAGATAGATAGATAGATAGATAGATAGATAGATAGATAGATAGATAGATAGATAGATAGATAGATAGATAGATAGATAGATAGATAGATAGATAGATAGATAGATAGATAGATATGCAGGCAGGCAGGCAGGCAGGATAGATAGGTAGGTAGGTAGGTAGGTAGGTAGGTAGGTAGGTAGGTAGGTAGGTAGGTAGGTAGGTAGGTAGGTAGATAGATAGATAGATAGATAGATAGATAGATAGATAGATAGATAGATAGATAGATAGATAGATAGATAGATAGATAGATAGATAGATAGATAGATAGATAGATAGATAGATAGATAGATAGATAGATAGATAGATAGATAGATAGATAGATAGATAGATAGATAGATAGATAGATAGATAGATAGATAGACGGGTGGGTGGGTGGGTGGGTGGGTGGGTGGATGGGTGGGTGGATGGATGGATGGATGGATAAATAGATAGATAGATAGACAGCAAAACAGACAGACAGACAGATATGTAGATAGATAGATAGATGGATAGATAGACAGACAGATAGACAGACAGACAGACAGAGAGACATGTAGGGAGTCAAATAGAATAAATAGACAAAGGGATAATGATAGATAGATAGATAGATAGATAGATAGATAGATAGATAGATAGATAGATAGATAGATAGATAGATAGATAGATAGATAGATAGATAGATAGATAGATAGATAGATAGATAGATAGATAGATAGATAGATAGATAGATAGATATGCAGGAAGGCAGGCAGGCTGGCTGGCTGGCTGGCTGTATGGATAGATAGATAGATAGATAGATAGATAGATAGATAGATAGATAGATAGATAGATAGATAGATAGATAGATAGATAGATAGATAGATAGATAGATAGATAGATAGATAGATAGATAGATAGATAGATAGATAGATAGATAGATAGATAGATAGATAGATAGATAGATAGATAGATAGATAGATAGATAGATAGATAGATAGATAGATAGATAGATAGATAGATAGATAGATAGACAGCAAAACAGACAGACAGACAGATATGTAGATAGATAGATAGATGGATAGATAGACAGACAGATAGACAGACAGACAGACAGAGAGACATGTAGGGAGTCAAATAGAATAAATAGACAAAGGGATAATGATAGACAGATGATAGATAGATAGATAGATAGATAGATAGATAGATAGATAGATAGATAGATAGATAGATAGATAGATAGATAGATAGATAGATAGATAGATAGATAGATAGATAGATAGATATGCAGGCAGGCAGGCAGGCAGGCAGGATAGATAGGTAGGTAGGTAGGTAGGTAGGTAGGTAGGTAGGTAGGTAGGTAGGTAGGTAGGTAGGTAGGTAGGTAGGTAGATAGATAGATAGATAGATAGATAGATAGATAGATAGATAGATAGATAGATAGATAGATAGATAGATAGATAGATAGATAGATAGATAGATAGATAGATAGATAGATAGATAGATAGATAGATAGATAGATAGATAGATAGATAGATAGATAGATAGATAGATAGATATGCAGGCAGGCAGGCAGGCAGGCAGGATAGATAGGTAGGTAGGTAGGTAGGTAGGTAGGTAGGTAGGTAGGTAGGTAGGTAGGTAGGTAGGTAGATAGATAGATAGATAGATAGATAGATAGATAGATAGATAGATAGATAGATAGATAGATAGATAGATAGATAGATAGATAGATAGATAGATAGATAGATAGATAGATAGATAGATAGATAGATAGATAGATAGATAGATAGATAGATAGATAGATAGATAGATAGATAGATAGATAGATAGATAGATAGATAGATAGATATGCAGGCAGGCAGGCAGGCAGGCTGGCTGTATGGATAGATAGATAGATAGATAGATAGATAGATAGATAGATAGATAGATAGATAGATAGATAGATAGATAGATAGATAGATAGATAGATAGATAGATAGATAGATAGATAGATAGATAGATAGATAGATAGATAGATAGATAGATAGATAGATAGATAGATAGATAGATAGATAGATAGATAGATAGATAGATAGATAGATAGATAGATAGATAGATAGATAGATAGATAGATAGAAATAGTGTTGTTGGTAACTGGTAGATAGTTGATAAAAGATAGATAGATAGATAGATAGATAGATAGATAGATAGATAGATAGATAGATAGATAGATAGATAGATAGATAGATAGATAGATAGATAGATAGATAGATAGATAGATAGAAATAGTGTTGTTGGTAACTGGTAGATAGTTGATAAAAGATAGATAGATAGATAGATAGATAGATAGATAGATAGATAGATAGATAGATAGATAGATAGATAGATAGATAGATAGATAGATAGGCAGGCAGGCAGGCAGGCAGGCAGGCAGGCAGGCAGGCAGGCAGGCAGGCAGGCAGGCAGGCAGGCAGGCAGGCAGGCAGGCAGGCAGGCAGGCAGGCAGGCTAGATAGATAGATAGATAGATAGATAGATAGATAGATAGATAGATAGATAGATAGATAGATAGATAGATAGATAGATAGATAGATAGATAGATAGATAGATAGATAGATAGATAGATAGATAGATAGATAGATAGATAGATAGATAGATAGATAGATAGATGATAGATAGATATGCAGGCAGGCAGGCAGGCAGGCTGGCTGTATGGATAGATAGATAGATAGATAGATAGATAGATAGATAGATAGATAGATAGATAGATAGATAGATAGATAGATAGATAGATAGATAGATAGATAGATAGATAGATAGATAGATAGATAGATAGATAGATAGATAGATAGATAGATAGATAGATAGATAGATAGATAGATAGATAGATAGATAGATAGATAGATAGATAGATATGCAGGAAGGCAGGCAGGCTGGCTGGCTGGCTGGCTGTATGGATAGATAGATAGATAGATAGATAGATAGATAGATAGATAGATAGATAGATAGATAGATAGATAGATAGATAGATAGATAGATAGATAGATAGATAGATAGATAGATAGATAGATAGATAGATAGATAGATAGATAGATAGATAGATAGATAGATAGATAGATAGATAGATAGATAGATAGATAGATAGATAGATAGATAGATAGATAGATAGATAGATAGATAGATAGATAGATAGATAGATAGATAGATAGATAGATAGATAGATAGATAGATAGATAGATAGATAGATAGATATGCAGGCAGGCAGGCAGGCAGGCAGGATAGATAGGTAGGTAGGTAGGTAGGTAGGTAGGTAGGTAGGTAGGTAGGTAGGTAGGTAGGTAGGTAGGTAGGTAGGTAGATAGATAGATAGATAGATAGATAGATAGATAGATAGATAGATAGATAGATAGATAGATAGATAGATAGATAGATAGATAGATAGATAGATAGATAGATAGATAGATAGATAGATAGATAGATAGATAGATAGATAGATAGATAGATAGATAGATAGATAGATAGATAGATAGATAGATAGATAGATATGCAGGAAGGCAGGCAGGCTGGCTGGCTGGCTGGCTGTATGGATAGATAGATAGATAGATAGATAGATAGATAGATAGATAGATAGATAGATAGATAGATAGATAGATAGATAGATAGATAGATAGATAGATAGATAGATAGATAGATAGATAGATAGATAGATAGATAGATAGATAGATAGATAGATAGATAGATAGATAGATAGATAGATAGATAGATAGATAGATAGATAGATAGATAGATAGACAGCAAAACAGACAGACAGACAGATATGTAGATAGATAGATAGATGGATAGATAGACAGACAGATAGACAGACAGACAGAGAGACATGTAGGGAGTCAAATAGAATAAATAGACAAAGGGATAATGATAGACAGATGATAGATAGATAGATAGATAGATAGATAGATAGATAGATAGATAGATAGATAGATAGATAGATAGATAGATAGATAGATAGATAGATAGATAGATAGATAGATAGATAGATAGATAGATAGATAGATAGATAGATAGATAGATAGATATGCAGGCAGGCAGGCAGGCAGGCAGGATAGATAGGTAGGTAGGTAGGTAGGTAGGTAGGTAGGTAGGTAGGTAGGTAGGTAGGTAGGTAGGTAGGTAGGTAGGTAGGTAGGTAGGTAGGTAGGTAGATAGATAGATAGATAGATAGATAGATAGATAGATAGATAGATAGATAGATAGATAGATAGATAGATAGATAGATAGATAGATAGATAGATAGATAGATAGATAGATAGATAGATAGATAGATAGATAGATAGATAGATAGATAGATAGATAGATAGATAGATAGATAGATAGATAGATAGATAGATAGATATGCAGGCAGGCAGGCAGGCAGGCTGGCTGTATGGATAGATAGATAGATAGATAGATAGATAGATAGATAGATAGATAGATAGATAGATAGATAGATAGATAGATAGATAGATAGATAGATAGATAGATAGATAGATAGATAGATAGATAGATAGATAGATAGATAGATAGATAGATAGATAGATAGATAGATAGATAGATAGATAGATAGATAGATAGATAGATAGATAGATAGATAGAAATAGTGTTGTTGGTAACTGGTAGATAGTTGATAAAAGATAGATAGATAGATAGATAGATAGATAGATAGATAGATAGATAGATAGATAGATAGATAGATAGATAGATAGATAGATAGATAGATAGATAGATAGATAGATAGATAGATAGATAGAAATAGTGTTGTTGGTAACTGGTAGATAGTTGATAAAAGATAGATAGATAGATAGATAGATAGATAGATAGATAGATAGATAGATAGATAGATAGATAGATAGATAGATAGATAGATAGATAGATAGATAGATAGATAGATAGATAGATAGGCAGGCAGGCAGGCAGGCAGGCAGGCAGGCAGGCAGGCAGGCAGGCAGGCAGGCAGGCAGGCAGGCAGGCAGGCAGGCAGGCAGGCAGGCTAGATAGATAGATAGATAGATAGATAGATAGATAGATAGATAGATAGATAGATAGATAGATAGATAGATAGATAGATAGATAGATAGATAGATAGATAGATAGATAGATAGATAGATAGATAGATAGATAGATAGATAGATAGATAGATAGATAGATAGATAGATAGATAGATAGATAGATAGATAGATAGATAGATAGATAGATAGATAGATAGATAGATAGATGATAGATAGATATGCAGGCAGGCAGGCAGGCAGGCTGGCTGTATGGATAGATAGATAGATAGATAGATAGATAGATAGATAGATAGATAGATAGATAGATAGATAGATAGATAGATAGATAGATAGATAGATAGATAGATAGATAGATAGATAGATAGATAGATAGATAGATAGATAGATAGATAGATAGATAGATAGATAGATAGATAGATAGATAGATAGATAGATAGATAGATAGATAGATAGATAGATAGATAGATAGATAGATAGATAGATAGATAGATAGATAGATAGATAGATATGCAGGCAGGCAGGCAGGCAGGCAGGATAGATAGGTAGGTAGGTAGGTAGGTAGGTAGGTAGGTAGGTAGGTAGGTAGGTAGGTAGGTAGGTAGGTAGGTAGATAGATAGATAGATAGATAGATAGATAGATAGATAGATAGATAGATAGATAGATAGATAGATAGATAGATAGATAGATAGATAGATAGATAGATAGATAGATAGATAGATAGATAGATAGATAGATAGATAGATAGATAGATAGATAGATAGATATGCAGGAAGGCAGGCAGGCTGGCTGGCTGGCTGGCTGTATGGATAGATAGATAGATAGATAGATAGATAGATAGATAGATAGATAGATAGATAGATAGATAGATAGATAGATAGATAGATAGATAGATAGATAGATAGATAGATAGATAGATAGATAGATAGATAGATAGATAGATAGATAGATAGATAGATAGATAGATAGATAGATAGATAGATAGATAGATAGATAGATAGATAGATAGACAGCAAAACAGACAGACAGACAGATATGTAGATAGATAGATAGATGGATAGATAGACAGACAGATAGACAGACAGACAGACAGAGAGACATGTAGGGAGTCAAATAGAATAAATAGACAAAGGGATAATGATAGACAGATGATAGATAGATAGATAGATAGATAGATAGATAGATAGATAGATAGATAGATAGATAGATAGATAGATAGATAGATAGATAGATAGATAGATAGATAGATAGATAGATAGATAGATAGATAGATAGATATGCAGGCAGGCAGGCAGGCAGGCAGGATAGATAGGTAGGTAGGTAGGTAGGTAGGTAGGTAGGTAGGTAGGTAGGTAGGTAGGTAGGTAGGTAGGTAGGTAGGTAGGTAGGTAGGTAGGTAGGTAGATAGATAGATAGATAGATAGATAGATAGATAGATAGATAGATAGATAGATAGATAGATAGATAGATAGATAGATAGATAGATAGATAGATAGATAGATAGATAGATAGATAGATAGATAGATAGATAGATAGATAGATAGATAGATAGATAGATAGATAGATAGATAGATAGATAGATAGATAGATAGATAGATATGCAGGCAGGCAGGCAGGCAGGCTGGCTGTATGGATAGATAGATAGATAGATAGATAGATAGATAGATAGATAGATAGATAGATAGATAGATAGATAGATAGATAGATAGATAGATAGATAGATAGATAGATAGATAGATAGATAGATAGATAGATAGATAGATAGATAGATAGATAGATAGATAGATAGATAGATAGATAGATAGATAGATAGATAGATAGATAGATAGATAGATAGATAGATAGAAATAGTGTTGTTGGTAACTGGTAGATAGTTGATAAAAGATAGATAGATAGATAGATAGATAGATAGATAGATAGATAGATAGATAGATAGATAGATAGATAGATAGATAGATAGATAGATAGATAGATAGATAGATAGATAGATAGATAGAAATAGTGTTGTTGGTAACTGGTAGATAGTTGATAAAAGATAGATAGATAGATAGATAGATAGATAGATAGATAGATAGATAGATAGATAGATAGATAGATAGATAGATAGATAGATAGATAGATAGATAGATAGATAGATAGATAGGCAGGCAGGCAGGCAGGCAGGCAGGCAGGCAGGCAGGCAGGCAGGCAGGCAGGCAGGCAGGCAGGCAGGCAGGCAGGCAGGCAGGCAGGCAGGCTAGATAGATAGATAGATAGATAGATAGATAGATAGATAGATAGATAGATAGATAGATAGATAGATAGATAGATAGATAGATAGATAGATAGATAGATAGATAGATAGATAGATAGATAGATAGATAGATAGATAGATAGATAGATAGATAGATAGATAGATAGATAGATAGATAGATAGATAGATAGATAGATAGATAGATAGATAGATAGATGATAGATAGATATGCAGGCAGGCAGGCAGGCAGGCTGGCTGTATGGATAGATAGATAGATAGATAGATAGATAGATAGATAGATAGATAGATAGATAGATAGATAGATAGATAGATAGATAGATAGATAGATAGATAGATAGATAGATAGATAGATAGATAGATAGATAGATAGATAGATAGATAGATAGATAGATAGATAGATAGATAGATAGATAGATAGATAGATAGATATGCAGGAAGGCAGGCAGGCTGGCTGGCTGGCTGGCTGTATGGATAGATAGATAGATAGATAGATAGATAGATAGATAGATAGATAGATAGATAGATAGATAGATAGATAGATAGATAGATAGATAGATAGATAGATAGATAGATAGATAGATAGATAGATAGATAGATAGATAGATAGATAGATAGATAGATAGATAGATAGATAGATAGATAGATAGATAGATAGATAGATAGATAGATAGATAGATAGATAGATAGATAGATAGATATGCAGGCAGGCAGGCAGGCAGGCTGGCTGTATGGATAGATAGATAGATAGATAGATAGATAGATAGATAGATAGATAGATAGATAGATAGATAGATAGATAGATAGATAGATAGATAGATAGATAGATAGATAGATAGATAGATAGATAGATAGATAGATAGATAGATAGATAGATAGATAGATAGATAGATAGATAGATAGATAGAAATAGTGTTGTTGGTAACTGGTAGATAGTTGATAAAAGATAGATAGATAGATAGATAGATAGATAGATAGATAGATAGATAGATAGATAGATAGATAGATAGATAGATAGATAGATAGATAGATAGATAGATAGATAGATAGATAGATAGATAGATAGATATGCAGGAAGGCAGGCAGGCTGGCTGGCTGGCTGGCTGTATGGATAGATAGATAGATAGATAGATAGATAGATAGATAGATAGATAGATAGATAGATAGATAGATAGATAGATAGATAGATAGATAGATAGATAGATAGATAGATAGATAGATAGATAGATAGATAGATAGATAGATAGATAGATAGATAGATAGATAGATAGATAGATAGATAGATAGATAGATAGATAGATAGATAGATAGATAGATAGATAGATAGATAGATAGATAGATAGATAGATAGATATGCAGGAAGGCAGGCAGGCTGGCTGGCTGGCTGGCTGTATGGATAGATAGATAGATAGATAGATAGATAGATAGATAGATAGATAGATAGATAGATAGATAGATAGATAGATAGATAGATAGATAGATAGATAGATAGATAGATAGATAGATAGATAGATAGATAGATAGATAGATAGATAGATAGATAGATAGATAGATAGATAGATAGATATGCAGGCAGGCAGGCAGGCAGGCTGGCTGTATGGATAGATAGATAGATAGATAGATAGATAGATAGATAGATAGATAGATAGATAGATAGATAGATAGATAGATAGATAGATAGATAGATAGATAGATAGATAGATAGATAGATAGATAGATAGATAGATAGATAGATAGATAGATAGATAGATAGATAGATAGATAGATAGATAGATAGATAGATAGATAGAAATAGTGTTGTTGGTAACTGGTAGATAGTTGATAAAAGATAGATAGATAGATAGATAGATAGATAGATAGATAGATAGATAGATAGATAGATAGATAGATAGATAGATAGATAGATAGATAGATAGATAGATAGATAGATAGATAGATAGAAATAGTGTTGTTGGTAACTGGTAGATAGTTGATAAAAGATAGATAGATAGATAGATAGATAGATAGATAGATAGATAGATAGATAGATAGATAGATAGATAGATAGATAGATAGATAGATAGATAGATAGATAGATAGATAGATAGATAGGCAGGCAGGCAGGCAGGCAGGCAGGCAGGCAGGCAGGCAGGCAGGCAGGCAGGCAGGCAGGCAGGCAGGCAGGCAGGCAGGCAGGCAGGCAGGCAGGCTAGATAGATAGATAGATAGATAGATAGATAGATAGATAGATAGATAGATAGATAGATAGATAGATAGATAGATAGATAGATAGATAGATAGATAGATAGATAGATAGATAGATAGATAGATAGATAGATAGATAGATAGATAGATAGATAGATAGATAGATAGATAGATAGATAGATAGATAGATAGATAGATAGATAGATAGATAGATAGATAGATGATAGATAGATATGCAGGCAGGCAGGCAGGCAGGCTGGCTGTATGGATAGATAGATAGATAGATAGATAGATAGATAGATAGATAGATAGATAGATAGATAGATAGATAGATAGATAGATAGATAGATAGATAGATAGATAGATAGATAGATAGATAGATAGATAGATAGATAGATAGATAGATAGATAGATAGATAGATAGATAGATAGATAGATAGATAGATAGATAGATAGATAGATAGATAGATAGATATGCAGGAAGGCAGGCAGGCTGGCTGGCTGGCTGGCTGTATGGATGGATAGATAGATAGATAGATAGATAGATAGATAGATAGATAGATAGATAGATAGATAGATAGATAGATAGATAGATAGATAGATAGATAGATAGATAGATAGATAGATAGATAGATAGATAGATAGATAGATAGATAGATAGATAGATAGATAGATAGATAGATAGATAGATAGATAGATAGATAGATAGATAGATAGATAGATAGATAGATAGATAGATAGATAGATAGATAGATATGCAGGCAGGCAGGCAGGCAGGCTGGCTGTATGGATAGATAGATAGATAGATAGATAGATAGATAGATAGATAGATAGATAGATAGATAGATAGATAGATAGATAGATAGATAGATAGATAGATAGATAGATAGATAGATAGATAGATAGATAGATAGATAGATAGATAGATAGATAGATAGATAGATAGATAGAAATAGTGTTGTTGGTAACTGGTAGATAGTTGATAAAAGATAGATAGATAGATAGATAGATAGATAGATAGATAGATAGATAGATAGATAGATAGATAGATAGATAGATAGATAGATAGATAGATAGATAGATAGATAGATAGATAGATAGATAGATAGATAGATAGATATGCAGGAAGGCAGGCAGGCTGGCTGGCTGGCTGGCTGTATGGATAGATAGATAGATAGATAGATAGATAGATAGATAGATAGATAGATAGATAGATAGATAGATAGATAGATAGATAGATAGATAGATAGATAGATAGATAGATAGATAGATAGATAGATAGATAGATAGATAGATAGATAGATAGATAGATAGATAGATAGATAGATAGATAGATAGATAGATAGATAGATAGATATGCAGGCAGGCAGGCAGGCAGGCAGGATAGATAGGTAGGTAGGTAGGTAGGTAGGTAGGTAGGTAGGTAGGTAGGTAGGTAGGTAGGTAGGTAGGTAGATAGATAGATAGATAGATAGATAGATAGATAGATAGATAGATAGATAGATAGATAGATAGATAGATAGATAGATAGATAGATAGATAGATAGATAGATAGATAGATAGATAGATAGATAGATAGATAGATAGATAGATAGATAGATAGATAGATAGATAGATAGATAGATAGATAGATAGATAGATAGATAGATAGATAGATAGATATGCAGGCAGGCAGGCAGGCAGGCAGGCAGGCTGGCTGTATGGATAGATAGATAGATAGATAGATAGATAGATAGATAGATAGATAGATAGATAGATAGATAGATAGATAGATAGATAGATAGATAGATAGATAGATAGATAGATAGATAGATAGATAGATAGATAGATAGATAGATAGATAGATAGATAGATAGATAGATAGATAGATAGATAGATAGATAGATAGATAGATAGACGGGTGGGTGGGTGGATGGGTGGGTGGATGGATGGATGGATGGATAAATAGATAGATAGATAGACAGCAAAACAGACAGACAGACAGATATGTAGATAGATAGATAGATGGATAGATAGACAGACAGATAGACAGACAGACAGACAGAGAGACATGTAGGGAGTCAAATAGAATAAATAGACAAAGGGATAATGATAGATAGATGATAGATAGATAGATAGATAGATAGATAGATAGATAGATAGATAGATAGATAGATAGATAGATAGATAGATAGATAGATAGATAGATAGATAGATAGATAGATAGATAGATAGATAGATAGATAGATAGATAGATAGATAGATAGATATGCAGGAAGGCAGGCAGGCTGGCTGGCTGGCTGGCTGTATGGATAGATAGATAGATAGATAGATAGATAGATAGATAGATAGATAGATAGATAGATAGATAGATAGATAGATAGATAGATAGATAGATAGATAGATAGATAGATAGATAGATAGATAGATAGATAGATAGATAGATAGATAGATAGATAGATAGATAGATAGATAGATAGATAGATAGATAGATAGATAGATAGATAGATAGATAGATAGATAGACAGCAAAACAGACAGACAGACAGATATGTAGATAGATAGATAGATGGATAGATAGACAGAGAGATAGACAGACAGACAGACAGAGAGACATGTAGGGAGTCAAATAGAATAAATAGACAAAGGGATAATGATAGACAGATGATAGATAGATAGATAGATAGATAGATAGATAGATAGATAGATAGATAGATAGATAGATAGATAGATAGATAGATAGATAGATAGATAGATAGATAGATAGATAGATAGATAGATAGATAGATAGATATGCAGGCAGGCAGGCAGGCAGGATAGATAGGTAGGTAGGTAGGTAGGTAGGTAGGTAGGTAGGTAGGTAGGTAGGTAGGTAGGTAGATAGATAGATAGATAGATAGATAGATAGATAGATAGATAGATAGATAGATAGATAGATAGATAGATAGATAGATAGATAGATAGATAGATAGATAGATAGATAGATAGATAGATAGATAGATAGATAGATAGATAGATAGATAGATAGATAGATAGATAGATAGATAGATAGATAGACGGGTGGGTGGGTGGGTGGGTGGGTGGGTGGATGGGTGGGTGGATGGATGGATGGATGGATAAATAGATAGATAGATAGACAGCAAAACAGACAGACAGACAGATATGTAGATAGATAGATAGATGGATAGATAGACAGACAGATAGACAGACAGACAGACAGAGAGACATGTAGGGAGTCAAATAGAATAAATAGACAAAGGGATAATGATAGATAGATAGATAGATAGATAGATAGATAGATAGATAGATAGATAGATAGATAGATAGATAGATAGATAGATAGATAGATAGATAGATAGATAGATAGATAGATAGATAGATAGATAGATAGATAGATAGATAGATAGATAGATAGATAGATAGATAGATAGATATGCAGGAAGGCAGGCAGGCTGGCTGGCTGGCTGGCTGTATGGATAGATAGATAGATAGATAGATAGATAGATAGATAGATAGATAGATAGATAGATAGATAGATAGATAGATAGATAGATAGATAGATAGATAGATAGATAGATAGATAGATAGATAGATAGATAGATAGATAGATAGATAGATAGATAGATAGATAGACAGCAAAACAGACAGACAGACAGATATGTAGATAGATAGATAGATGGATAGATAGACAGACAGATAGACAGACAGACAGACAGAGAGACATGTAGGGAGTCAAATAGAATAAATAGACAAAGGGATAATGATAGATAGATGATAGATAGATAGATAGATAGATAGATAGATAGATAGATAGATAGATAGATAGATAGATAGATAGATAGATAGATAGATAGATAGATAGATAGATAGATAGATAGATAGATAGATAGATAGATAGATAGATAGATAGATAGATAGATAGATAGATAGATAGATAGATATGCAGGAAGGCAGGCAGGCTGGCTGGCTGGCTGGCTGTATGGATAGATAGATAGATAGATAGATAGATAGATAGATAGATAGATAGATAGATAGATAGATAGATAGATAGATAGATAGATAGATAGATAGATAGATAGATAGATAGATAGATAGATAGATAGATAGATAGATAGATAGATAGATAGATAGATAGATAGATAGATAGATAGATAGATAGATAGATAGATAGATAGATATGCAGGCAGGCAGGCAGGCAGGCAGGATAGATAGGTAGGTAGGTAGGTAGGTAGGTAGGTAGGTAGGTAGGTAGGTAGGTAGGTAGGTAGGTAGGTAGATAGATAGATAGATAGATAGATAGATAGATAGATAGATAGATAGATAGATAGATAGATAGATAGATAGATAGATAGATAGATAGATAGATAGATAGATAGATAGATAGATAGATAGATAGATAGATAGATAGATAGATAGATAGATAGATAGATAGATAGATAGATAGATAGATAGATAGATAGATAGATAGATAGATAGATAGATATGCAGGCAGGCAGGCAGGCAGGCAGGCAGGCTGGCTGTATGGATAGATAGATAGATAGATAGATAGATAGATAGATAGATAGATAGATAGATAGATAGATAGATAGATAGATAGATAGATAGATAGATAGATAGATAGATAGATAGATAGATAGATAGATAGATAGATAGATAGATAGATAGATAGATAGATAGATAGATAGATAGATAGATAGATAGATAGATAGATAGATAGACGGGTGGGTGGGTGGATGGGTGGGTGGATGGATGGATGGATGGATAAATAGATAGATAGATAGACAGCAAAACAGACAGACAGACAGATATGTAGATAGATAGATAGATGGATAGATAGACAGACAGATAGACAGACAGACAGACAGAGAGACATGTAGGGAGTCAAATAGAATAAATAGACAAAGGGATAATGATAGATAGATGATAGATAGATAGATAGATAGATAGATAGATAGATAGATAGATAGATAGATAGATAGATAGATAGATAGATAGATAGATAGATAGATAGATAGATAGATAGATAGATAGATAGATAGATAGATAGATAGATAGATAGATAGATAGATATGCAGGAAGGCAGGCAGGCTGGCTGGCTGGCTGGCTGTATGGATAGATAGATAGATAGATAGATAGATAGATAGATAGATAGATAGATAGATAGATAGATAGATAGATAGATAGATAGATAGATAGATAGATAGATAGATAGATAGATAGATAGATAGATAGATAGATAGATAGATAGATAGATAGATAGATAGATAGATAGATAGATAGATAGATAGATAGATAGATAGATAGATAGATAGATAGACAGCAAAACAGACAGACAGACAGATATGTAGATAGATAGATAGATGGATAGATAGACAGAGAGATAGACAGACAGACAGACAGAGAGACATGTAGGGAGTCAAATAGAATAAATAGACAAAGGGATAATGATAGACAGATGATAGATAGATAGATAGATAGATAGATAGATAGATAGATAGATAGATAGATAGATAGATAGATAGATAGATAGATAGATAGATAGATAGATAGATAGATAGATAGATAGATAGATAGATAGATATGCAGGCAGGCAGGCAGGCAGGATAGATAGGTAGGTAGGTAGGTAGGTAGGTAGGTAGGTAGGTAGGTAGGTAGGTAGGTAGGTAGATAGATAGATAGATAGATAGATAGATAGATAGATAGATAGATAGATAGATAGATAGATAGATAGATAGATAGATAGATAGATAGATAGATAGATAGATAGATAGATAGATAGATAGATAGATAGATAGATAGATAGATAGATAGATAGATAGATAGATAGATAGATAGATAGATAGATAGACGGGTGGGTGGGTGGGTGGGTGGGTGGGTGGATGGGTGGGTGGATGGATGGATGGATGGATAAATAGATAGATAGATAGACAGCAAAACAGACAGACAGACAGATATGTAGATAGATAGATAGATGGATAGATAGACAGACAGATAGACAGACAGACAGACAGAGAGACATGTAGGGAGTCAAATAGAATAAATAGACAAAGGGATAATGATAGATAGATAGATAGATAGATAGATAGATAGATAGATAGATAGATAGATAGATAGATAGATAGATAGATAGATAGATAGATAGATAGATAGATAGATAGATAGATAGATAGATAGATAGATAGATAGATAGATAGATAGATAGATAGATAGATAGATAGATATGCAGGAAGGCAGGCAGGCTGGCTGGCTGGCTGGCTGTATGGATAGATAGATAGATAGATAGATAGATAGATAGATAGATAGATAGATAGATAGATAGATAGATAGATAGATAGATAGATAGATAGATAGATAGATAGATAGATAGATAGATAGATAGATAGATAGATAGATAGATAGATAGATAGATAGATAGATAGACAGCAAAACAGACAGACAGACAGATATGTAGATAGATAGATAGATGGATAGATAGACAGACAGATAGACAGACAGACAGACAGAGAGACATGTAGGGAGTCAAATAGAATAAATAGACAAAGGGATAATGATAGATAGATGATAGATAGATAGATAGATAGATAGATAGATAGATAGATAGATAGATAGATAGATAGATAGATAGATAGATAGATAGATAGATAGATAGATAGATAGATAGATAGATAGATAGATAGATAGATAGATAGATAGATAGATAGATAGATAGATAGATAGATATGCAGGAAGGCAGGCAGGCTGGCTGGCTGGCTGGCTGTATGGATAGATAGATAGATAGATAGATAGATAGATAGATAGATAGATAGATAGATAGATAGATAGATAGATAGATAGATAGATAGATAGATAGATAGATAGATAGATAGATAGATAGATAGATAGATAGATAGATAGATAGATAGATAGATAGATAGATAGATAGATAGATATGCAGGCAGGCAGGCAGGCAGGCTGGCTGTATGGATAGATAGATAGATAGATAGATAGATAGATAGATAGATAGATAGATAGATAGATAGATAGATAGATAGATAGATAGATAGATAGATAGATAGATAGATAGATAGATAGATAGATAGATAGATAGATAGATAGATAGATAGATAGATAGATAGATAGATAGATAGATAGATAGATAGAAATAGTGTTGTTGGTAACTGGTAGATAGTTGATAAAAGATAGATAGATAGATAGATAGATAGATAGATAGATAGATAGATAGATAGATAGATAGATAGATAGATAGATAGATAGATAGATAGATAGATAGATAGATAGATAGAAATAGTGTTGTTGGTAACTGGTAGATAGTTGATAAAAGATAGATAGATAGATAGATAGATAGATAGATAGATAGATAGATAGATAGATAGATAGATAGATAGATAGATAGATAGATAGATAGATAGATAGATAGATAGATAGATAGATAGATAGATAGATAGATAGATAGATAGATAGATAGATAGATAGATAGATAGATAGATAGATATGCAGGAAGGCAGGCAGGCTGGCTGGCTGGCTGGCTGTATGGATAGATAGATAGATAGATAGATAGATAGATAGATAGATAGATAGATAGATAGATAGATAGATAGATAGATAGATAGATAGATAGATAGATAGATAGATAGATAGATAGATAGATAGATAGATAGATAGATAGATAGATAGATAGATAGATAGATAGATAGATAGATAGATAGATAGATAGATAGATAGATATGCAGGCAGGCAGGCAGGCAGGCAGGATAGATAGGTAGGTAGGTAGGTAGGTAGGTAGGTAGGTAGGTAGGTAGGTAGGTAGGTAGGTAGGTAGATAGATAGATAGATAGATAGATAGATAGATAGATAGATAGATAGATAGATAGATAGATAGATAGATAGATAGATAGATAGATAGATAGATAGATAGATAGATAGATAGATAGATAGATAGATAGATAGATAGATAGATAGATAGATAGATAGATAGATAGATAGATAGATAGATAGATAGATAGATAGATAGATAGATAGATAGATAGATATGCAGGCAGGCAGGCAGGCAGGCAGGCAGGCTGGCTGTATGGATAGATAGATAGATAGATAGATAGATAGATAGATAGATAGATAGATAGATAGATAGATAGATAGATAGATAGATAGATAGATAGATAGATAGATAGATAGATAGATAGATAGATAGATAGATAGATAGATAGATAGATAGATAGATAGATAGATAGATAGATAGATAGATAGATAGATAGATAGATAGACGGGTGGGTGGGTGGATGGGTGGGTGGATGGATGGATGGATGGATAAATAGATAGATAGATAGACAGCAAAACAGACAGACAGACAGATATGTAGATAGATAGATAGATGGATAGATAGACAGACAGATAGACAGACAGACAGACAGAGAGACATGTAGGGAGTCAAATAGAATAAATAGACAAAGGGATAATGATAGATAGATGATAGATAGATAGATAGATAGATAGATAGATAGATAGATAGATAGATAGATAGATAGATAGATAGATAGATAGATAGATAGATAGATAGATAGATAGATAGATAGATAGATAGATAGATAGATAGATAGATAGATAGATAGATAGATAGATATGCAGGAAGGCAGGCAGGCTGGCTGGCTGGCTGGCTGTATGGATAGATAGATAGATAGATAGATAGATAGATAGATAGATAGATAGATAGATAGATAGATAGATAGATAGATAGATAGATAGATAGATAGATAGATAGATAGATAGATAGATAGATAGATAGATAGATAGATAGATAGATAGATAGATAGATAGATAGATAGATAGATAGATAGATAGATAGATAGATAGATAGATAGACAGCAAAACAGACAGACAGACAGATATGTAGATAGATAGATAGATGGATAGATAGACAGAGAGATAGACAGACAGACAGACAGAGAGACATGTAGGGAGTCAAATAGAATAAATAGACAAAGGGATAATGATAGACAGATGATAGATAGATAGATAGATAGATAGATAGATAGATAGATAGATAGATAGATAGATAGATAGATAGATAGATAGATAGATAGATAGATAGATAGATAGATAGATAGATAGATAGATAGATAGATAGATAGCAGGCAGGCAGGCAGGCAGGATAGATAGGTAGGTAGGTAGGTAGGTAGGTAGGTAGGTAGGTAGGTAGGTAGGTAGGTAGGTAGATAGATAGATAGATAGATAGATAGATAGATAGATAGATAGATAGATAGATAGATAGATAGATAGATAGATAGATAGATAGATAGATAGATAGATAGATAGATAGATAGATAGATAGATAGATAGATAGATAGATAGATAGATAGATAGATAGATAGATAGATAGATAGATAGATAGATAGACGGGTGGGTGGGTGGGTGGGTGGGTGGGTGGATGGGTGGGTGGATGGATGGATGGATGGATAAATAGATAGATAGATAGACAGCAAAACAGACAGACAGACAGATATGTAGATAGATAGATAGATGGATAGATAGACAGACAGATAGACAGACAGACAGACAGAGAGACATGTAGGGAGTCAAATAGAATAAATAGACAAAGGGATAATGATAGATAGATAGATAGATAGATAGATAGATAGATAGATAGATAGATAGATAGATAGATAGATAGATAGATAGATAGATAGATAGATAGATAGATAGATAGATAGATAGATAGATAGATAGATAGATAGATAGATAGATAGATAGATAGATAGATAGATAGATAGATATGCAGGAAGGCAGGCAGGCTGGCTGGCTGGCTGGCTGTATGGATAGATAGATAGATAGATAGATAGATAGATAGATAGATAGATAGATAGATAGATAGATAGATAGATAGATAGATAGATAGATAGATAGATAGATAGATAGATAGATAGATAGATAGATAGATAGATAGATAGATAGATAGATAGATAGATAGATAGATAGATAGACAGCAAAACAGACAGACAGACAGATATGTAGATAGATAGATAGATGGATAGATAGACAGACAGATAGACAGACAGACAGACAGAGAGACATGTAGGGAGTCAAATAGAATAAATAGACAAAGGGATAATGATAGATAGATGATAGATAGATAGATAGATAGATAGATAGATAGATAGATAGATAGATAGATAGATAGATAGATAGATAGATAGATAGATAGATAGATAGATAGATAGATAGATAGATAGATAGATAGATAGATAGATAGATAGATAGATAGATAGATAGATATGCAGGAAGGCAGGCAGGCTGGCTGGCTGGCTGGCTGTATGGATAGATAGATA
Organism: Rhabdophis nuchalis; assembly: GCA_039707465.1. Classification (NCBI taxonomy): domain Eukaryota; kingdom Metazoa; phylum Chordata; class Lepidosauria; order Squamata; family Natricidae; genus Rhabdophis; species Rhabdophis nuchalis. The sequence goes on along the minus strand of JBDLLF010000267.1, from coordinate 11,968 downwards.
GATAGATAGATAGATAGATAGATAGATAGATAGATAGATAGATAGATAGATAGATAGATAGATAGATAGATAGATAGATAGATAGATAGATAGATAGATAGATAGATAGATAGATAGATAGATAGATAGATAGATAGATAGATAGATAGATAGATATGCAGGCAGGCAGGCAGGCAGGCTGGCTGTATGGATAGATAGATAGATAGATAGATAGATAGATAGATAGATAGATAGATAGATAGATAGATAGATAGATAGATAGATAGATAGATAGATAGATAGATAGATAGATAGATAGATAGATAGATAGATAGATAGATAGATAGATAGATAGATAGATAGATAGATAGATAGATAGATAGATAGAAATAGTGTTGTTGGTAACTGGTAGATAGTTGATAAAAGATAGATAGATAGATAGATAGATAGATAGATAGATAGATAGATAGATAGATAGATAGATAGATAGATAGATAGATAGATAGATAGATAGATAGATAGATAGATAGATAGAAATAGTGTTGTTGGTAACTGGTAGATAGTTGATAAAAGATAGATAGATAGATAGATAGATAGATAGATAGATAGATAGATAGATAGATAGATAGATAGATAGATAGATAGATAGATAGATAGATAGATAGATAGATAGATAGGCAGGCAGGCAGGCAGGCAGGCAGGCAGGCAGGCAGGCAGGCAGGCAGGCAGGCAGGCAGGCAGGCAGGCAGGCAGGCAGGCAGGCAGGCTAGATAGATAGATAGATAGATAGATAGATAGATAGATAGATAGATAGATAGATAGATAGATAGATAGATAGATAGATAGATAGATAGATAGATAGATAGATAGATAGATAGATAGATAGATAGATAGATAGATAGATAGATAGATAGATAGATAGATAGATAGATAGATAGATAGATAGATAGATAGATAGATAGATAGATAGATAGATAGATAGATAGATAGATGATAGATAGATATGCAGGCAGGCAGGCAGGCAGGCTGGCTGTATGGATAGATAGATAGATAGATAGATAGATAGATAGATAGATAGATAGATAGATAGATAGATAGATAGATAGATAGATAGATAGATAGATAGATAGATAGATAGATAGATAGATAGATAGATAGATAGATAGATAGATAGATAGATAGATAGATAGATAGATAGATAGATAGATAGATAGATAGATAGATATGCAGGAAGGCAGGCAGGCTGGCTGGCTGGCTGGCTGTATGGATGGATAGATAGATAGATAGATAGATAGATAGATAGATAGATAGATAGATAGATAGATAGATAGATAGATAGATAGATAGATAGATAGATAGATAGATAGATAGATAGATAGATAGATAGATAGATAGATAGATAGATAGATAGATAGATAGATAGATAGATAGATAGATAGATAGATAGATAGATAGATAGATAGATAGATAGATAGATAGATAGATAGATAGATAGATAGATATGCAGGCAGGCAGGCAGGCAGGCTGGCTGTATGGATAGATAGATAGATAGATAGATAGATAGATAGATAGATAGATAGATAGATAGATAGATAGATAGATAGATAGATAGATAGATAGATAGATAGATAGATAGATAGATAGATAGATAGATAGATAGATAGATAGATAGATAGATAGATAGATAGATAGATAGATAGAAATAGTGTTGTTGGTAACTGGTAGATAGTTGATAAAAGATAGATAGATAGATAGATAGATAGATAGATAGATAGATAGATAGATAGATAGATAGATAGATAGATAGATAGATAGATAGATAGATAGATAGATAGATAGATAGATAGATAGATAGATAGATAGATAGATAGATAGATAGATAGATATGCAGGAAGGCAGGCAGGCTGGCTGGCTGGCTGGCTGTATGGATAGATAGATAGATAGATAGATAGATAGATAGATAGATAGATAGATAGATAGATAGATAGA
>JBDLLF010000266.1:35000-40000 GCA_039707465.1 Rhabdophis nuchalis | reverse complement strand
GTAGGTAGGTAGGTAGGTAGGTAGGTAGGTAGGTAGGTAGGTAGGTAGGTAGGTAGGTAGGTAGGTAGGTAGGTAGGTAGGTAGGTAGGTAGGTAGGTAGGTAGATAGATAGATAGATAGATAGATAGATAGATAGATAGATAGATAGATAGATAGATAGATAGATAGATAGATGATAGATAGATAGATAGATAGATAGATAGATAGATAGATAGATAGATAGATAGATAGATAGATAGACAGACAGACAAACAGAAAGATAGAGATATAGATTATATAATTAGATAGATAGATAGATGATAGATAGATAGATAGATAGATAGATAGATAGATAGATAGATAGATAGATAGATAGAGAGAGAGAGAGAGAGAGAGAGAGAGAGAGAGAGAGACAGACAGACAGACAGACAGACAGACAGACATGTAGGTAGTCAAATAGACTAAATAGACAGAGGGATAGATAGATAGATAGATAGATAGATAGATAGATAGATAGATAGATAGATAGATAGATAGATAGATAGATAGATAGATAGATAGATAGATAGATAGATAGATAGATAGATAGATAGATAGATAGATAGATAGATAGATAGATAGATAGATAGATAGATAGATAGATAGATAGACAGACAAACAGAAAGATAGAGATATAGATTATATAATTAGATAGATAGATAGATAGATAGATAGATAGATAGATAGATAGACAGACAGACAGACAGACAGACAGACAGACAGACAGACAGACAGACAGACAGACAGACAGACATGTAGGTAGTCAAATAGACTAAATAGACAGAGGGATAGATAGATAGATAGATAATTAGATAGATAGATAGATAGATAGATAGATAGATAGATAGATAGATAGATAGATAGATAGATAGATAGATAGATAGATAGATAGATAGATAGATAGATAGATAGACAAACAGAAAGATAGAAAGATAGATTATATAATTAGATAGATAGATAGATAGATAGATAGATAGATAGATAGATAGATAGATAGATAGATAGATAGATAGATAGATAGATAGATAGATAGATAGATAGATAGATAGATAGATAGATAGATAGACAGACAGACAGGCAGGCAGGCAGACAGACAGACAGACAGACAAAATGAAAGATAGACAGATAGATTAGATAGATAGATAGATGATAGATAGATAGATAAATAGATAGATAGATAGATAGATAGATAGATAGATAGATAGATAGATAGATAGATAGATAGATAGATAGATAGATAGATAGATAGATAGATAGATAGATAGACAAACAGAAAGATAGAAAGATAGATTATATAATTAGATAGATAGATAGATAGATAGATAGATAGATAGGTAGGTAGGTAGGTAGGTAGGTAGGTAGGTAGGTAGGTAGGTAGGTAGGTAGGTAGGTAGGTAGGTAGGTAGGTAGGTAGGTAGGTAGATAGATAGATAGATAGATAGATAGATAGATAGATAGATAGATAGATAGATAGATAGATAGATAGATAGATAGATAGATAGATAGATAGATAGATAGATAGATAGATAGATAGATAGATAGATAGATAGATAGATAGATAGATAGATAGATAGATAGATAGATAGACAAACAGAAAGATAGAGATATAGATTATATAATTAGATAGATAGATAGATGATAGATAGATAGATAGATAGATAGATAGATAGATAGATAGATAGATAGATAGATAGATAGATAGATAGATAGATAGAGACAGACAGACAGACAGACAGACAGACAGACAGACAGACAGACAGACAGACATGTAGGTAGTCAAATAGACTAAATAGACAGAGGGATAGATAGATAGATAGATAGATAGATAGATAGATAGATAGATAGATAGATAGACAGACAGACAGACAGACAGACAGACAGACAGACAGACAGACAGACAGACAGACAGACAGACAGACAGACAGACAGACAGACAGACATGTAGGTAGTCAAATAGACTAAATAGACAGAGGGATAGATAGATAGATAGATAATTAGATAGATAGATAGATAGATAGATAGATAGATAGATAGATAGATAGATAGATAGATAGATAGATAGATAGATAGATAGATAGATAGATAGATAGATAGATAGATAGATAGATAGATAGATAGATAGATAGATAGATAGATAGATAGATAGAAAGATAGAAAGATAGAAAGATAGATTATATAATTAGATAGATAGATAGATAGATAGATAGATAGATAGATAGATAGATAGATAGATAGATAGATAGACAGACAGACAGACAGACAGACAGACAGACAGACAGACAAAATGAAAGATAGACAGATAGATTAGATAGATAGATAGATGATAGATAGATAGATAAATAGATAGATAGATAGATAGATAGATAGATAGATAGATAGATAGATAGATAGATAGATAGATAGATAGATAGATAGATAGATAGATAGATAGATAGATAGATAGATAGACAAACAGAAAGATAGAAAGATAGATTATATAATTAGATAGATAGATAGATAGATAGATAGATAGGTAGGTAGGTAGGTAGGTAGGTAGGTAGGTAGGTAGGTAGGTAGGTAGGTAGGTAGGTAGGTAGGTAGGTAGATAGATAGATAGATAGATAGATAGATAGATAGATAGATAGATAGATAGATAGATAGATAGATAGATAGATAGATAGATAGATAGATAGATAGATAGATAGATAGATAGATAGATAGATAGATAGATAGATAGATAGATAGATAGATAGATAGACAGACAAACAGAAAGATAGAGATATAGATTATATAATTAGATAGATAGATAGATGATAGATAGATAGATAGATAGATAGATAGATAGATAGATAGATAGATAGATAGATAGATAGATAGATAGATAGATAGATAGATAGATAGATAGATAGATAGATAGATAGAAAGATAGAAAGATAGAAAGATAGATTATATAATTAGATAGATAGATAGATAGATAGATAGATAGATAGATAGATAGATAGATAGATAGATAGACAGACAGACAGACAGACAGACAGACAGACAAAATGAAAGATAGACAGATAGATTAGATAGATAGATAGATGATAGATAGATAGATAAATAGATAGATAGATAGATAGATAGATAGATAGATAGATAGATAGATAGATAGATAGATAGATAGATAGATAGATAGATAGACAAACAGAAAGATAGAAAGATAGATTATATAATTAGATAGATAGATAGATAGATAGATAGATAGATAGATAGGTAGGTAGGTAGGTAGGTAGGTAGGTAGGTAGGTAGGTAGGTAGGTAGGTAGGTAGGTAGGTAGGTAGGTAGGTAGGTAGGTAGGTAGGTAGGTAGATAGATAGATAGATAGATAGATAGATAGATAGATAGATAGATAGATAGATAGATAGATAGATAGATAGATAGATAGATAGATAGATAGATAGATAGATAGATAGATAGATAGATAGATAGATAGATAGATAGATAGATAGATAGATAGACAAACAGAAAGATAGAGATATAGATTATATAATTAGATAGATAGATAGATGATAGATAGATAGATAGATAGATAGATAGATAGATAGATAGATAGATAGATAGATAGATAGATAGATAGATAGATAGATAGAGACAGACAGACAGACAGACAGACAGACAGACAGACAGACATGTAGGTAGTCAAATAGACTAAATAGACAGAGGGATAGATAGATAGATAGATAGATAGATAGATAGATAGATAGATAGATAGATAGATAGATAGATAGATAGATAGATAGATAGATAGATAGATAGATAGATAGATAGATAGATAGATAGATAGATAGATAGATAGATAGATAGACAGACAGACAAACAGAAAGATAGAGATATAGATTATATAATTAGATAGATAGATAGATAGATAGATAGATAGATAGATAGATAGATAGGTAGGTAGGTAGGTAGGTAGGTAGGTAGGTAGGTAGGTAGGTAGGTAGGTAGGTAGGTAGGTAGGTAGGTAGGTAGGTAGGTAGGTAGGTAGGTAGGTAGGTAGGTAGGTAGGTAGGTAGGTAGGTAGATAGATAGATAGATAGATAGATAGATAGATAGATAGATAGATAGATAGATAGATAGATAGATAGATAGATAGATAGAGAGAGAGAGAGAGAGAGAGAGAGAGAGAGACAGACAGACAGACAGACAGACAGACAGACAGACAGACAGACATGTAGGTAGTCAAATAGACTAAATAGACAGACAGACAGACAGACAGACAGACAGACAGACAGACAGACATGTAGGTAGTCAAATAGACTAAATAGACAGAGGGATAGATAGATAGATAGATAGATAGATAGATAGATAGATAGATAGATAGATAGATAGATAGATAGATAGATAGATAGATAGATAGATAGATAGATAGATAGATAGATAGATAGATAGATAGATAGATAGATAGATAGATAGATAGATAGATAGATAGATAGATAGATAGATAGATAGATAGATAGATAGACAAACAGAAAGATAGAGATATAGATTACATAATTAGATAGATAGATAGATGATAGATAGATAGATAGATAGATAGATAGATAGATAGATAGATAGATAGATAGATAGACAAACAGAAAGATAGAAAGATAGATTATATAATTAGATAGATAGATAGATAGATAGATAGATAGATAGGTAGGTAGGTAGGTAGGTAGGTAGGTAGGTAGGTAGGTAGGTAGGTAGGTAGGTAGGTAGGTAGGTAGGTAGGTAGGTAGGTAGGTAGGTAGATAGATAGATAGATAGATAGATAGATAGATAGATAGATAGATAGATAGATAGATAGATAGATAGATAGATAGATAGATAGATAGATAGATAGATAGATAGATAGATAGATAGATAGATAGATAGATAGATAGATAGATAGACAAACAGAAAGATAGAGATATAGATTATATAATTAGATAGATAGATAGATGATAGATAGATAGATAGATAGATAGATAGATAGATAGATA
>JBDLLF010000265.1:0-54319 GCA_039707465.1 Rhabdophis nuchalis | reverse complement strand
TATTTCTCTATATGTTTTTTGCATGTAATTTAATAAACGTGTGAAAATAGAAATCAACCGTATTTTTAAAAACCATAAAATAACTCCGTTATGGTTGATTCATTATCGTTGGATGAACTCTCAGAATATATCATTGACTCGTCTGATTATTTATTAATGTCTTTAGACCAGCCCAAGGGTATTATTCCTTTTCAGGGATGGTTTACTGAGCAAGAGCAAAAACAAATGCTGATTTTAATGTTTAATAATTGTGAGAATATTTTAATATGGGAATACATTCGTAAAATTCCTCCCAAGACATTTTTCCCTAAAATATTTAATGCTCTTCATTTACCGTTAGCCGACCAGACTCAACTCAATTGTTTCATGCTTTATAATGCTTTAACGCAAAGAAATCTAATTGATTGGACTACTGTTTCTTGCGTTGACCAGGACTCCCAAACGAAATTTCAGATGCTTCTGTCGTTGATTGGTCTGAAAAAATTTAATCCTCTAAATTTGTATCTTGTAAAACCAAATGAAATGGAAAATTTCACAGATTGTTGTTCCATTTGTCTCGATCAGCTTTCCAACACACAGAATATACCATTGAGGAAAACTATTTGTAATCATCTTTTCCATAGTTATTGTTTATTTAGGTGGCTTAAACAGCAACCGACGTGTCCTTTATGTAAACAGGCGGTGATATATAAATCCATCCCAAAAATATTGGTTTAATATTAGTTTAAAATTAGTTTAAAATTAGTCTAAAGTTTGTTTAATATTGGTTTAAAATTGGTTTAAAATTAGTCTAGTTTGTTTAAAATTAGTTTAAAATTGGTTTAAAATTTGTCTAAAGTTTGTCTAAAGTTTGTCTAAAGTTTGTCTAAAGGATGATAGTACAAAAGTTACAAAATTTACAAAATTTACAAAAGTTACAAATTAGTTTTCTGTTAAAGAAATTATATTTCAGGGAATTTTATTTATTATTGCATCTCGCAATAATAAATGAGACTCAAGTAAACGTGAAAATAGAAATCGATTTCAAATAATTTTTTGAAAAATACTCACCAGCAATGGTTGAAATGTCTCGATCTTTTGATCAAATCATGGACTTTGTTGTCAAAGTGCGCCGCCATGTTCCTCGTCAAAGATATAATCCCTGGGATACACCAACATTTCACGAAGAATTTATTTATAAAAATTTTGGTAGCCCAGACTGTCTTCCTCTCTATGAGGTTAATTCACCCGCTTCAGTTATTAACATGCTTTCTTTCATACCCAATTATCCAGAAATTGTAGATACAATTTTTAAACTTTACGAAACAGAAAATGACCCTGAATAATAAAAATCGATCCGACAAAACCATTAAATAGTTTACATTATTTAGCCCAAGATCAGCCCATGGGTACAATTCCCTTTCGAAAGTGGTTTTCTGAAGAAGAACAACGCGAGATCTTATTTATCATGTTTAATAACTGTGAATACACTCTGATATGGAAATATATCGAAAAAATTTCATCCCATGCACGTATTCGGAAAATATTTAAAATTCTTGGTTTAACACCTCAAGCTCATATATTAATCAATAAATATGAATTATACGAGGCTGTAACACCGGAAAAAACCTGTGGATGTTATAGTCGCCCTGAACCAAACACGATTTCAAGCATTATTGGCTTTGCTGGGTAGAAGTCCTTTTAATCCGCTAAATTTGTATCTTGAAACACCAAACAAACCCATAAGTTGTACCGATTGTTGTGCAATTTGTCTTGATTCAATGTCAGATGAAAATCACAAAATAAGAAAAACTCATTGCAATCATTTTTTCCATAGAGAGTGTATTTTTGAATGGCTGAAACATAGACCAACATGTCCTTTGTGCAAGACTAAAATAATTTATAAACCCATTCCAGAAATATTTTACTAATTTGTGTGCTGTTAAAGTTGTGTGTGTGTTTTGAAAGTTAAAGTTGTGTGTTTTTAAAATATTTAGGATCAATTAAAACTAACAAAAATATTCTTAGTTTTAAGTTGCTGTGGTATACAAGTTTTTTAAAAATTATAAGTTGCTGTGGTATACAAGTTTTTTAAAGTTATAAGTTGCTGTGGTATACAAGTTTTTTAAAATTATAAGTTGCTGTGGTATACAAGTTAAGTTTTGTTTAAGAAAAATATATTTTAATTCTTCTTGAAAGAAAATATTTATATATTTTCTTTCAATGATATTTTATAATTTATTTGAAAGAAAATAATATGTGGAAAATTAATAGAACTTGTTTAAAACGAACTTGTTTAAAAATGTTTAATTCTCAAACTTTAAACTTTGTGTCTATAACATTTTAAAAAGTTGATACGTTAAATAGCAGCACACACAAACTATGATTGTCCAATATAGTAGCATTTTAAATATGGATATTTAAAATGCCACTAAACCAACTTTTGTCAATGATAATACTTATTGTATGTGTCTTTTGTTTCCTGTATATTCGGTTTACGTACCCGGCAAATAAAATACCTATTCCTAGTCCCCCGAGGGGTCCGGCTGTGGTGGTAGTTCCCCGTCCTCCAGAGCAACCTGCTGCGGTGGTTCCAGAGCCTCTTGCTCCGGTTGTGGTGGAGGTTCCAAAACCAAACCCTCCGGCTGTAGTGGTCCCAGAACCCCCTGTTCCACCACCGGTGGTGGTTCCCGATCCTCAAGACGCAGAAGACACAGAGGACGAAGACATCGAAGACATCGAAGAAGAACCTCCAAAAATTATACCCAAACCACCGGTGACTAAACCCGTCGTTAATACATTTGTGGCCTGTGCGGATAATTGCCAAAACACCTTTACCACTTTTGACGATTACTATTACCGCAATTGTATTTCATGCATCGCAAAATGTGAAGAAAAATTCTATCATTCAACTCGAGGCTACAGTTATGGATACTGCGATTGCGTGAATTATTCTTCTTATTTCTATGACGGAACACGACTTTGCAACTACAGAAAAGGTGCAAAACCTCGCGGCGGGTGGGGAAGTTAACGGTTAAATTATTTGGGTTTTCCCTCCCGGGCTGGTGGTTTATTTATATTCTGTTGGATAATTATGACAACGCCGACGATGATACAAATCAATCCCGAATACAGGAAAATTTTATCCAAGTGCGTTTCTTTCCATCCCGAGACGTTAATTAAATTCGGCCAGACGAGATCGTTTACCTGGACACCCGATGAGTCCTTTAACGAAAAACCCTCTAGAGTATATTCCTTGTTTGCCGAAAGTGTCTTTATCAAGATTTCCACGTCTCCACACTTTTGCGTTAGCTTCCCCGAAGATTTCTCGTAAAAGACATCACCATTTCTCATATTTTTTTTTTCTTTAACTAATTTTGGGGACACAGCGAGATCCTGCGTTTTCAGCGTTTGAGGATTGATATTTGTATTTGTGTACATGTAAACCCGTTTCCCGCATCGGTCAAAGTCAAAAGCATAGGCGGCATGGTTTTCAAACGCTTTAACGACCTGGTCCAATGTCGGTTCTTGGTTCTGGTTATAAAAATTGGTTGTTACATCTACTCGGGTGTTTCCTCCGTTGAATAACCCAGAATATAATTTCAGCTCAATCGTCTGATTTTTGTGTGTAAAGGCCCAAACGAGAATTCCAGCCCCTGCAATGAGTAAAAATGGTCCGAGGTACGCCAGTGCTGCACCCCCTAAAACCAACGGCACTCCGAGAACACCCATAGCCAGGAATCCAAGGAGGGCCAGCGGATCGATTCCTTTGAGTAGCTGATCTGTTTTTTGCGAGACCTCTGTTTCTATTTCAGTTAGCGAAGCGTTTGACAGCGACGCGTCCTGCACGCACTTGGAGACGATACCCGAAACCTGAGAAAGAATTAATTTATTTAAATTTACAGAACCTTTTACTCCTCTGATTTTCACAGATTGGGATTGCTGTGCCGTTGCAGCACAGCGCTGAGCCACAGATGATGAAAATGAATGTAAAACATTAACAATTTTATTAATGTTCTTTTCTGCGTAATTTGCCTGCAGCAAAGAAATTCCCGAAACAACTTGTTTGCTCTCTTGTAAAATTTTATCTGTCAGTTTAGCTTGTGCCTCTGTGTTACTTAGAGTCCCCATAGATTGTTTAACGTCTACCTCGACTTGTTGGCTGAGATTGAGTTCATCCACGACGACGTTTCCTTCGACTCCGTCTATGATAATTTCTTGTTGATTATTAATTTGAGTAGAGTTACTCTGCGTAAATTCTAAGGCGGTGGTGGAAACCGCCTTTTCGGTTAACGTTGTAATCTGTCTTGAAACATTTGCACCCATGTTATTTTAAAATAACTGTTATTCTGCTTCTGAATCTGTGTCGGGATAACTAAAATCGTCTTCATCTTGGCTGTCGAATAAGGAAGAAATTGTTTCCAACGATCGACTGCGGTGTAGTATCTGCGGGGTTTCTTCTCCCGAATCATCGTCATCGGACCCTTCGCGAGACCCTTCACAGGACCCTTCGCGAGACCCTTCACAGGACCCTTCGCGAGACCCATCAGTGTCAGAATCATCAGACTCGCCAGAACTTTCATCGCCGGAATCTTTGTCAATTAACTTATCACAACATGCGAATGAAGAAACATGTGTTTCTTCATCGGAGCAACTTCCACATGCATCTTCATCATCTGTGTCAGAATCGTATATAAAGGGTAAATATTTTCTAGTACTCATTTTATTCTTAATCAGTCTATAAATATATTTATTAAGAAAAATAATTGTAAAAAAAAGTTTACAGATTATTTTCTTAATAAAATGATACATTTGATTTTAATTGTTTTACTGTTTGTAAGACCCACATTTCCAGCAGAAAAGTATCTGAATTTTTCTACTTTTCAATCAGTGATTGAAAAAAACAATTGCGGAGATTGCGGAGATTGCGGAAATTGCAAAAAGTGCCAAGATTGCAAAGTGTGCTTTACGAGCGGTACAGCGAGCGGTTCTTGTTTGAGCGCCAACTGTAAATGTGCATCGTTTCCTCTCGGTACTTTTTTCATCGATGTCATCGATCATTTTAAACCGTGTCCTGCGTGCCCCAAGTGCACCACCCCAGCTCCCAAAGTGTGCCCCGTGTGCACCACCCCGGCTCCCAAGACGTGTCCCACCACCCGGAAACCCACCCCGTGTCCAAAGTGCACCACTCCCAAGCCCAAGACGTGCGCGACGTGTCCCAAGTGCACCACCCCCAGACCCAAAACGTGTCCCACCACCAAGAAACCCACCGCGTGTCCAAAGTGCACCACCCCGGCGCCCAAGACGTGTCCAAAGTGTACTACCCCGGCGCCCTGCACGACTCCCAAACCCAAAACATGTGCTCCGTGTGCAACATGTCCAAAGCCCAAATTGTGCACCACCCCGGTACCCAAGACGTGTCCCACGACGTTAGCTCCAACGCCGTGTCCGACTTGTCCGACTTGTCCGACTTGTCCTGCCTGTACGACTCCAGTTCCAATAACATGTCCGACTACAACAGCTCCCACACCTTGCCCAACATGCCCTATGTGTCCCACAACGTTACCCCCCACGCCTTGTCCCGTGTGTCCCAACGCAACTACTCCAGTTCCAATAACGTGTCCCACAATCACCACCCAGGAACCTATAACGTGTCTCACAACGTTACCCCCCACGCCTTGTCCCGTGTGTCCCAACGCAACTACTCCAGTTCCAATAACGTGTCCTACAATCACCACCCAGGAACCTAAAACGTGTCCCACAACGTTACCCCCCACGCCTTGTCCTGTGTGTCCCAACGCAACTACTCCAGTTCCAATAACGTGTCCCACAACGTTACCCCCCACGCCTTGTCCCGTGTGTCCCAACGCAACTACTCCAGTTCCAATAACGTGTCCCACAACGTTACCCCCCACGCCTTGTCCCGTGTGTCCCAACGCAACTACTCCAGTTCCAATAACGTGTCCCACAACGTTACCCCCCACGCCTTGTCCCGTGTGTCCCAACGCAACTACTCCAGTTCCAATAACGTGTCCCACAACGTTACCCCCCACGCCTTGTCCCGTGTGTCCCAACGCAACTACTCCAGTTCCAATAACGTGTCCCACAACGTTACCCCCCACGCCTTGTCCCGTGTGTCCCAACGCAACTACTCCAGTTCCAATAACGTGTCCCACAATCACCACCCAGGAACCTAAAACGTGTCCCAACATGACCGTGCCACCAAATATGATACAATTTAACGGCTACAATCCATATTTCTTCGAAACCAATTGTATCTTGTCCTTCTTTATAGGGATAGCATCTAGTATATTAACTAATGTACTCTTTTCACTTCTCAGACGTAAAGTGAAAGCGATAGACGATTTAGTTTTGCGGATAATGTTGTTGAGTTTGTGCGTATCCAGCAAAACTTCCAAAGAGTACGAAATGCTCTAATTTACATTGCGTATTTTGATATTGAAAATTGTAAATATCCTTGCATATTAGCATTTATAAAATGTACAATTCCATCAACTCTGATGAATTTACCGTCATCAAATATAATGAAGTAACAGACACAACTGAATTTTACGATTTTGAGACCGATACAAAGATATTTAATAATCTTCCTCCTTCCAAGGTTATTGATGATATTCCTTCCCTGAGTAATCTCCTCGGTTCGATGGACAATACAAATGTTTCTATTGCTGAAGAAGGCACGACTATCCGCGTTTTTAATAACCGTGGTCGTTGGTACACCTCAACAAAACGAAAGCTCCAGGCATTCAAGTCAAATTGGGCAGACAAGTCAACGACGTTTGGTGCAACTTTTGCCCAAGCTGTACGGAATGAATTGGATGAGACAGACGATCCGAGACCAGACCAGGAATTTCTAATTAATTTTTATGATAAATTCCTGGACAAAAAAAAAGTTTACTTTTTCCTCCTGAGAAACACCTTGGGTGAGCGAATTGTTTGCGACCCTCCAGAAAACGCCAAGGCCCTGCATATCTGCACTCAAACAGATTATATTAATGATTTTCAACACAGAGTATTTATCGGAATAGGAACATTCACACATACCATTTCTGTTCCAGGATCTCTCGTTGCGATGCAACAGTGTTTGTCCTCGATAGATTACAGACAACACCAGGGACTTATTGTTGAAAAAGATTCCGTGTTTTATAAGATTCTCACTCCGGAATATGCTAAATTTTCATCAATTCGCGGTGTCACGCCATCTCTGCGGATGTGTTATTTAAAGTTACGGAATCCTAAATTTTACGAAGATAGATCTCTGTTTCTTGAAAATTATCCCGCGTTTGCCCAAAACGTCGACTTTCTTGAAACGGAAATTTATACAATTTGCTGTCGACTCCATAAGACTTACATCGATAAATTTATTAACAAGATCCATCTTAATATAGTGCCCGCAGATTTAAATGCATTAAGGACCATTCATCGTATTTATCTTTCTACCCGTATGCCAACTACACCCCAGCGCATCAATGATATTTTATGTATTTATCCAGTTCTTGTTAATCATCTGTTGAAAGATAAGAAACGCTATGAAAAACTAACAGAATACGAATAAGGCTAGTTTAAAAAATAATCTTCTATTTAAAAGATGGACCCTGCAATTATTGCAAATTATTGTGTTCATGTTGGTTTCTCTCTCGGGATATGTTTGGTGGTTGCGCTTTGCCTTTATTTTTGCAGAAGCTGCATCAAGATGCTTTTAACGGTAGCTATTGTTTTAACCATGATTATCCTCATAGCTTTTATTATTATCGTCCCACCGTGTATCACCCTGACGCAAGGCAATAAAACCACTTATACATTCGGGGTATATGCAGTTCACCCTACAGAGAAATGGTCCCTTATGAATTTGGTTATTCCTGAAAACTGTTCATTTTCAGAGCTGAAAAATTTTAAGTTATTTTCTTAATATTTACTTAAGAGCTTGCAAAAATATATTTAAAAAAATATATTTTTACAAAAATAATTTCTGATATTGTCCAGAGAACCTTTGAAAAAATAGTTATCCTACATTTAATATAGGATTATTGTTTGAAAATATACTTTTACTAGCTTAATTCTATAAATTATTTTCTCAACGGGATAACCATTCTTGACATTCTGTCCCTAGAAAAGGCTGAATTGTTAACACTGGTTTTGACTCTTGTAGGTTGTAATCTCAACGGCGTGAATTGTGCAGATTGGACTGCTTCTGTTCTATAATACAGAGCAGCGATGGTACAGAGAGAAGATATCAGGGACACCAGATGCGGTCTGTTAAAAAGAGCAGCTATCAAAACTCCAAAAATTAATATGAAACAGAGCGCGTTTAAATTTTCGACTAAAGTTTGTGTTTTTTTAGGCCGGAATGGACCGGCAAATATAGCAAATAAGTCCTCAAAGAAAAATAAAGCCATTTTTAATCTTCTGATTATTGTTAAAAAATGTAAAATTTTAAGATTTTTAAAATGGCTTTATCTATTTTGGGACGGTTTAGAGAAAATGCCGGATGTTACGGGGACGTCTATTGGGGTGTCTACGAAGGCGACGACACGAAATACATATGTAAGAAAAGTAAATTCTACGACTTGAGTCTTGAAATCGAGATGGAAGCATCCAAGAGACTCAACCATCTACCGACGGTTTACAAAATAAAGGAAATTGCGACGGTAAATAACAAAAAATGGCTTGTAAGTCGGTTCATTGACGGTATTCTATTAGATTATTATCAAGGAACCGAGGCATCAAACTTATTTCTTCATCTTCTTTGCACGTTGGAGGAAATGAAAGAAAAAAGAATTTGTCACAATGATCTGCATCTCAGAAATATTTTGGTTACGCAGTCTGAATTATCCTATGTAAAGTATCAATTCGGCGACACCGTCAAGAGAATTAAAGTGTTTGGGGAACTTCCTGTGATTATAGATTTTGGACTAAGCAGCATTGCTGATTTTAGCTTTAAACCCACAATTTCGGGTCTTTCTAGGGGTAATCTAGCCTGTCTCAACAACGACAGCAGGTTTGATAAATTAAAATTGCTCAGTACATTTTCGTTTATTCTCACCAATGAAAACCTGAAAAAGATGGTGTCAGTTACTGGGCAGCCTACATTAAACCAGATGGCGCAATGGGTTAAACGTAATGTATACAAGTTGTGGATGCCGTTAAACTATGAGACTGAATTTATATACAAAAATATAGAATCCGCGATTGATTATTCCACTTCAGGATCTGTGTTATCATTCCCTGAAATTCCTGTGCCGTCTCCTGCAGAACGACAGCAATCATTGAGACTGCTTAATACTGCTATTAAAGCAACTCCTAATTTTCCCAAATTAATAATTTCTGTTTTAAAACACGGCCCAGGCCATGAGTTGTTTCAATCATTCTGCACGATTGCCATGTTTTTACGGCGAGGAATTTGTGATTTCTTGGCTGACGTACCGAATATATTAGATGGTTTGCCATTGAAAACCCAATGGATATCTTTTATTTTAAATCGGTATCCAAAACACGAACACATCACCGAAAGATATTTCTCATAATTTGTTTAAAGAAATATTACTGAGATTATCTCAAAGAATAATTTGTTGCGAAAAATTATATTGAAAGAAAATATTCTTTCAATATAACTTATTAGAAGACACTGTTGTCGATGAATTTTCTTTCAATATAACTTATTGTAAGACACTATTGTCGATGAATTTTCTTTCAATATAACTTATTAGAAGACACTATTGTCGATGAATTTTCTTTCAATATAACTTATTGTAAGACACTATTGTCGATGAATTTTCTTTCAATATAACTTATTGTAAGACACTGTTGTCGATGAATTTTCTTTCAGTAAGTCACTATTGAAAGAAAATTAATTGTAAAATACTGTTGAAAGAAAATATACTATTGTGAAACTAAGATCTCATTAAACAAAAAAAAAATAATTTATTCTGGGAAAGGCGGTCTGATATGATAATAGACAATAACCTGCAGATCGCCTGTCATTGCCGCTGTCGTACAGATATTCACATAACTGTTCTGCGTAACGCTTGCAAAATCATTGGCACCGGTTTGTTCTTCAAATTTAAAATCTCTAATCCCCCCTATGGGTTCTTTTGTAATGTCCACCACAGCACCAGAAATGAGAGGAAAATTAATAGGATTGTTGAATGTACCCAGGCCTATATCTAAACGCCCGGCATTAAAATCATTAAACCCAGCAAATTCAATCCGATCGATGATAGCGCCCTTTGGAATAATAACATGATTGCTGGAGGGCTTCATCGTCTTTTTATTCCCCGGCGTAGTCATCAAGGACGAGGTTCCTGTGGGTGCCTTAGCCGGGGAATAACCAATAACCCTGAAAGAAAAAATATTTTGTTGAAACGTTCGTGAAATCTCAAACAAAGCTGATGAAATATTGTTGTTGCAGCTTATAAGCGTAGAAGACATTTTATAGTAAACTAAGAATAATTCTCGAGGAATGATTTTAATTCAAACAATTCCCGATCTAGATACGACTTTGATTTAAGGAACAAAAAAGGCTTGATGTTAAAACTGTTATTCATCTGGCTTTGACATATATCTTGTCGGTCATCAATGATAATAGTATTTTGTTTATTAAATTGAGCAGGGAAGAGTTTAAATAAAATATTTAAATCCTTGTGCGATGTTCCTTGTTTAATGGACGCATTGCAATGCTGACTGGAGAAGATATACAGCGGCACTCTGTTTGTTTTTGTCATGATAAAATGTTTTACTATAAACATTGCATAAGACCTGCTTGCGGCTGTCCAGATGGTGACGATAAATTTAGAAAACAACCAGTCGAGGAACGCGTCGAGCCCTGGTCTCGCAACAACAATATATTTATCTTCCATGGGTTTATAATGAAACAATTTGGCACGCTTATAGTGGTTCTTTGTGAATTTTTTTTGCCTGTGAGTATTTATAAGCGTTTCATCTAAATCCAAAATAACATTCATTTTATTAAATAAACTTTACTTTGAAATAATTTTGCCGAGACCGCTTGACCGGTGGAGGTAGTACCCCACGCCCAGGGCTCCCAATGCTCCACCAGCCACTATCCCAGCTATGCTGGGCATATCTTTCAATAAGAAGAATCCCAACGTGCTGCATACGAGAATTATAATAATATATTGATACGAAGTAGAATCCATTTTTTTAATGCACAAACAAACTTTTTAAAATAAAAACATCTCATTATAATAAAAATGTCCATTAATGTTCCTGCAACATATATGCCCACCGCATATGTGGATCTGGCTACTCTCAAAGGAAGTCCTCTTGAAGAGGAATACATGTATTCGCTAAACAAATCAACGACTTATTTTATGCGAGAAGTGAAGAAATGCACTCCCTTTACACAAATTCCTGCTATTCACAGCATTCATTCTGGTCAACCAGCGTTTGGAGAAACTTTCTCTGTAGTTGTTTCAAGAACGGGTGATTACCTGACAAATTCTTGGCTTCGTGTAACATTTCCCGAAGTAACGCTCCTGGATACAAATCCTCATGGGGTAAATGGAAGAATTCGCTGGACCAAAAATTTAATGCATAACTTGATAGAAGATGTATGTATTTATTTTGTGGAAATTCCCACGCAACGGTTTGACAATTTTTTTCTTGATTTCTGGTCGGCATTTACCATCAGCGCATCCAAGAAAAACGGCTACAATGCCATGATTGGAAATATAGACGATTTGATCCGACCTCACGGTCCGAATCATCCCCTTAAATCCAAAACGCTGAACCTGCCTCTGCCATTTTTCTTTTCACGAGATTCAGGCATTGCCCTGCCGATGGGCGCTTTACTCTACACAGAAGTAAAGATCACCTTCAAGTTTAAGGACTGGCAGCAGCTGTTGATCCTGGAGCACGCCGCGCCAGCCGCAAAACGGAAAAATGGTGGATTTCCTGCTGTGGGGACGTCCATTGAAAAGGCACCCGTCCTCCAAAACGTCTCTGTGTGGGGCAATTTTGCGCTGACCGATCCTCTTGAAAGAACCCATATGGGAAATTGCGAGCGGGATCTCCTCATAGAACAGGTTAAAAATTCACCCAAGCAAACATTTGAACCCGTCAATAATCCCAATAAAACATTCGACATTCGATTCTCTCACGCCATAAAAGCTTTGTTTTTCGGTGTCAGGAATACGACGTACCCCAACGTCTGGTCCAACTGGACCACCGCATCACCCGTCATCAACGACAGGCAGATTCAGTTTGAACCCTTTGGAGCTCACGATCCCATCGCCGATGTGACGTTGACATACGAGAGCTCTCCCCGACTGCAAAATGTCGGCGCCGACTACTTTTCTCAAATTCAACCTTACTACCATGCCCCTGCAATCCCGGATGAAATTGGGTACCACATGTACTCGTACGCTTTGGATCTCACTTCGGTGGATCCCAACGGTTCCACTAATTATGGCCGATTGAACAATATCAGCATTGTGCCCAACGCATCTAATAAAGCTAAACGTGGGTTTCTCGGCAACGGAGTGGCAGGATCCGGAATGGATCATCCCCAAAAGTACGAACTGGTAATCATTGCACTCAGTCAAAATATTCTAAATATTAAGGGAGGAACAATTGCCTATCCAGTGATGTGAAAAATGACCTTGGAAATTATAATTTTTCTTAAAAGTATATCATACCATGGAGTGGTTACCTTCTGTGTCTGAAACGAAAATGAAAATTTCTTGTGCGCAAACAGTCATTGATTCAATCACCTCACTAGGAGGAGTGTATATTTCTCACGAATGTCTCACCGATACATTTTTCTTGCTTCCAAGCGGAAAACTGAAAACCAGACAGTATCCCCAGCAAACTACGGGTAAAATATTTTTCAAGAGATCTGCGATATCTGCCCCGCAATGGATAGATGTTTTTTCCATCAATGAGATTGTTTCTATTTTTTCGCAAATTTTTATTGTGGAGAAAGTTTACCACACCAAGAAACGATGTTTCTCTCTTGAGGGTGTCGATATCTATATAGTCTCTATCGAAGGATTAGGTGATTTCATAGAATTGTACACATCACATGAAAATAAAGATGCTGTGAATAATATCTTGAAAAAGATAAATATCCCCGTCAAGGAAAATATTCTGCAGTTAAATTTAAACTCGCTTCTGGATAAAAAATAATAACTTGGGCGAAAGATTATTAGTTGTAAAAAAGGTAAAAAAGTAAAAAAAAAAGTAAATAACAACCTCTAAAGGTTGTTATTTATTTAAATGTGTATAATCACCGATTTGATAAAAATAATTTATAAACTTATTCTTTAAAAAATGTCTGGAAGGCCACTATCGGAGATGGGGTTCAATGAACTTAGACATTTGGCCCTGAGCAAAAATTTAAAGTACACCTTTAAAACGAAAACAGAATTGATTCGGCATTTGGAGAGAAATAACATTACTTCTGATGATTTCCCTCGGAAAAAAAGTGCCAAACTAAAACATATAGATGAGGATACCAGCAGAGAGTCAGACGAAGATATGGACACTAGCGTCTGTGAAGATACAGACGAGGGTATGGAATGCGTCGAGGAAGGAGCGTCTAGAGAGAAAGTTCGGATACATACCGATTCTCTTCCTTCAAACGACCTTGCGCGGCTCAAGGGTATCTTGAAAAAGATACATTCAACCAATAAATTAACTGAATTGGAAAAGGTACAGAAATATGTATTTACCCAACTCGGTATCTTGTAGACGTTTTTGCTGAAAAACGTAATTTGTAATTTAAAAATAAAGTTACGTTTTTTAACAATACCAATGTCTTCTCACTCGAGTGCTGAAAATTATGTTGAATTCACAGACACTAGCGTGATTAAATATTCCCCAATTTCATTTATAGATTTTTCTATTGAACTAGAACATTCTATCCTTGATTATCTCAAGAAACGCGGCCGCACGCGTGTTCCGGATATTATTCATTATAAATTTGGTAAACACAGTTTTATCGAAATGGAAAAGATATCTGGGCGTTTACTGACAAGTTTTTTTGATCCCAATGCGTGTCTCTCAAACACCGAGGCCTATTATCTTCTTGTTAATGGCCTGTACGCCTTAGCAGAGTTACATGAGCAAGGCGTAACTCATGGCGACGTGCACGGGGACAATCTTTTTTATTTACCAACGACCGACAAAGAAAACGAATGGATCGCCGACGGAGTGACAATAAAGGTTCCATCTTGCGGACTAGTCCCCGTCTTTATAGATTTCGGGCTTTCGTATTTACAGGGAACTAAATTTAGAGCAGATCTCAGCGTTTCATACTGCGGTGTTATTACAAGTTGTTGCGCTGACCCAATGGCCGATGTAATAAGACTTTTAATGACCATGAGCTATATATCAAATTTAGAGCCGTATCTCACGCCACTGATTGACGAAACTTCCAATCCTAGGAAATTTACCAACATTGATAGAGAAATATCTAATATATTTGTGGGATACCCCAAAACAAAAAAACGACACTATAAATTTTTTTCGGCTGAATTATTTAATCTTTTACGTTGTTTTCCTCATGAGAAGGTAACAACCAAAAGAGAATTGTATCAGTTTATGGATATCTTTTTACGGTTTTTATCCAGAGAAGGTAGGCGGGTTTCTGTTACCTGCTTTTACGAAAATATAAAAAAGTGGTATTTTAACGGGAGATTCTCGTACGATTTGGGAGCCGGTGCATCAGTTGTAAATTATATTATTGACCGAGTTTACCCTGTGGCGAGAAAAATAGTCTTCTCCCGTTATGAGAGGTATCCGTTTCAATCGGCTATTGAAGCGGTCGCGTTTTTCGAAAGTTCACTAAAGTCTAAGTTAATTGTCCCGTGTCAATCAATGTGACGATACAACCACGTATAAAATTCTATAAAGGCAATTAACTGATCGGCAGTTTTGGGAATCCCCGTGATCCTTTGGGTCAAGACGGGCGGCGAAACATGGTCTTGCATGAAACAAACAGAACAATTTGTTTCACCGGAAACATCCAGAATGGTAAATAGTTCTTTAAAACTACCCTTTTTAGGATGATAACTGTGGTTGCATTTCTTGTGATGAATAAGCTGCGACGATAGCTTTTTTGCTTCCAAAACCATTTCGAAAAGATCTGTAATTTCTTTTGATGAATAAGGTCGTTTACTTAAAAAAGTTGAGTAAAAGTCCATCGAGTGATTTTATTTAGGTAACTTGAAAAAAATTCAGTTAAACGAGCCGTCTTAAAATGGCGCAACAGTTAAAAACTGCCTGTGAAATTCTTTTATCGTCGCACGAACCTTTGGACGTCTACAATATATTGTTGAAGATAGCAGAAAATTACAAGCTTAATCATGATGAGAACACTTACTCTGTCCCCGAAGTTTGTGGATTTCTTTTTGGCGACAGAGTATTTAATTTGGGACGTTTGACTTCTTTAGTGTCGTTTATATTATTTTCACCCGCTGTAGAGCAAAAATTGGAATCGCTACAAATTATGGCAGATTATATAGACAAGTATTTCCATGATAAGTTTTTAGTTTTGGGATCTGTTACAGGATGGTTTGATTTTGTGCGAAATGTAGATTCCTATGTTTCCAAAGACAATTAATATTCATTTGAAAGAAAAATATTATAAAATTATTATTGAAGGAAAAGAAATATTTTATAATATTTTTCTTTCGAAATAAATGAAACACCATGAATGATGGAATTTAGTCTGTAAAGATCCAGGATATACTTTTCTTTCACTTCAGGAGTAAAGGAAATTAACTCTAAAGATAAATTAAGATACTGTTGAATGAAAATAATTCCTTTTAAAATTGCAGGTTTAAGAATACATTTCCAAACTTAATTAATTTTCCTTTGCAAGAAAATTAATTAGGTTAAACCCATTCTTTTTTTGATTGCATCGATTATATTTTCAACACCCATAGCGATGGCAATTTCTAGGAGCGTTTGATTGTTGAATGTTGCATGGAAATTAATACTTCTCGATTGGAGCAATAATTTAACCCCCTCGACGTTATTTCCTTCAATCTCTTCTTTTAATGCATGCTCGAGATGATCTCCAGCATAAACCATCATTCTTTTGAGCGTAGGATTCTTAGTCGTCATATAAATGTGCGAGGCATTAAAGTGCTTTGTTTTAACGATGGTTTTTACAGCCTTTTCAGGAGTCTTGCTCGATAAAATTTTTTTATCTGCTTTTGTTAAAAATTTTGTGTTGCAAATGAAACAGGGTTTTGCTATAACCGTTTGCGTGAAACACTTTTTGTGTGCTTTATGACCGCACGAAAGGTTTACAGGAAACAGAGTATTTGGTTTCTGGCATATGCCACAAAGTTTAGATGTCATTTTATTATTATATCTAAACAATTAAGCTTATAGATGCCGTTACAGCGATTGCTGCCAATATAGTTAGAAAATATTTTCTTTGTTCGAGATTATCGAGAGGCTGAATTGGCTCTAATTGATGGGGATGTTCTGGCTGATAAGATGGTTCAGGGCGAGAGGACGGTTCAGGTTGAGAGGATTGTTCTGGCTGTTTCGGAATATCTGGTGGATTAGGTTCTTGAGTCGATCCCCCGCAAATAATTTTAGAATTAAAGTTTTTAATGGAAACATCGCCTGCATTGTTGGCTATTTTAACAAACTGCGAGCAATGAATCAACGGACATTTTTTTCTGGTGAGATGCGCCTCTATGAACTGGTTAGTTGTATCTGCGCAGGGAGCGTACCAACACCCGTCGTTGATTGCGTTGGCCTTTTTAATTTCTAAATACAACGGATCTGTCGCCCGGTTGGCGCATTTACAGTCCTGCGAATCGGAATTCCACACGCAATATTCTCTGATAAATTTTGTCTTTTCTGTATTTTCCAAGGTGTGCCACCAGTTCCGACAGAGATCGCCTTTGCGCCCAGGTAAATGAATGGCATTATATTTCTTTCCATCTTTTGTCATTGGATACTTGCAGACATCCCACATCATTCTCTGGTTTATCCCAAATCGATCTACCAGTGTGGAGACCTCTTCGATATCTGCTTGTAATTTTTCCGTGTTGTAGAAACATTTTACATGCGGGGCTTGTTTATCCCACCTCGCTGTTGTAAACGATTTAGTTCTGCAAATTGCGTTATTTACAGGAACGCATACGTTCTGATCTGTGCACCAGCTGTTACAGCAGCTGGATGTGCCTATATTCCAATCACGTATTTGGTTAGTGTCTGCTCTGCAGGGAACCTTTGAGATGAGTGCAGAGCATTTAAAACAGGCGCACGGACCCGGTATATACTGATTTGCTTTATCATGTTGAGTAAACGTAACATAGGTTGTTTCCATTTTTACTTTAATGAAATCGATTCTTAAAAATGGATCAGAGACTAATTTTAACTCAAGATGACACAATTCTCCCGGAAGAAAAATCTTTCCAAAAAGTAAATACAATGTTTTTAGATCTGCTCAAAAACCCCAATAAACACCTTTCTGATATTTCCGAGGAGCCTTTTCAGCCAAATACAGCGACATCGTCTCCTGAAAGCGAAGGACACGTTCCGTTTCAATCCCAGCCAGACACAGAAGATCCACAACGTGTTGTTTCCTCATCGACAGAGAAAACAGAAGTTAAAAGCATTTTTGTGAAATGTAAACCCAAAACCATCGTTGTAAAACGTCTCGCTGAAATTACGCGAAAGCCGGCCACTGAAGCCGTCGAGCGTGTTCTAACAAGGAAACCTCAAACAAGGCGACCGATGGAACAAACGAGAAAACCAGTCACAGAAATTGTTGGCACACGGCCAACACAGGTCCCCGCAACCATTGTCAAGGAAACTGAGACCGATCGTCGTGCGTATCTTTCATTTCAGTACGAGTTATTACGAAAGCTGTATCCGGACGCTAAAATCCCCCCGCTGAGCCAGACGTTAACTTTAGCCGAATTGGAATCAGAATACTCTTCCATTTCCAAAAAGATTGAGATGGCTACCACAATAGATAAGTCCAAGAAAATATTTGTAATGATTCTGCTTGGTTCTGAACTTTTTTTGGGAAAATTGGGTTTGGACATGGCTGGGTTTACCTTAGATCAGTTGAATAACATGGAAAATTATAATAGCGTTCTCTACGAATTAGGGAAAAAATATGCAATTTTTACAGAAACAAAAATCGAGCCCGAGTTGAAACTCGTCGGTTTGTTAATTTTCTCCATATTGGCGCATATAATAACGCGATCGTTGGAAACATCTGGTTCGGAGACTATCGCAGGAATTGTGCAACAGAGCACAAAACACACTTTCAAGCATTTGTTCGGATAAGTTTATACTTTGATTAATTTACAGCTATTGTATCCCTGATCAAATTGATCTAAATACGTCCTATCGCTGCTGGAAAAGTCGAAAAAATTAGCATCCCCTATCTGAATCTTTACAACGGTTAATTTATCGGCGTGTTTTTCCAGCTCGAGGAGATCGGGTCTTCTGACAACAAACGAAAATAATTCTCTTAAAATCGTTAACCGTGCGGTGTCCTTTTTAATTGGTTTGGGTGCTGTTCGGACGTGTATGGATAAAATAGGACCGACAAAATGTTCGAGGGTCCAGGTCAGCGGGTAGTTGTCCCCCACACCTCCGTCGACAATGAATTGATCGTCGATAATTACTGCGTCAAACAAAAGCGGAAAGGCACACGACGCACGAATAGCTTTTATAACAGGAACGTCAGGATGGGTATCCTTGGAAAAATAAATAACTTTATGATGAGTTGCGTCAAACCCTAAGCAAACAAATATCTTATCTGTTTGATTATAAAATTCCATGAAAGTTGGGACCCTGCCTATACAGTCCATAAAGATAGATTCTATTTCATTTTCGATGGGGTCGAAATTAAAAATAGATGCTCCGTTCACAATACCAGCCATAGAAACACGGCCAACTTTTTGGAATAAACTTTTGCTCAAAACTCGTGCGAGTATTTCAATGGGACGCATTCCCATAAGCAAAAGTGCTGAAATTATAGAACCTGAAGAAACCGAAATGTAATTCTCGATTTCATCGAGCTTTCCCCTGTCGCCTAAACTTTCCAACGCACCTAGAGTGTAAATACCTTTGATACCATTGCCTGGTAAAACTAATGTTTTATATGTCATGGTTTTATAAATCTGTATATTCCTATGATACTTCTTATGATACTTCCTATGATACTTCTTATGATACTTCTTATGATACTTCTTATGATACTTCCTATGATACTTCTTATGATACTTCTTACTTGGCTAAATAATTTATAAAATATTGCTGAAGGAAAATATTATTATTAGAGATATTTTCTTTCAAGATAAATTATAAGATCCTGTTGAAGGAAAATAAATTATTTGGAATTAAAAAGAAATATTTTCTTCTCGAGATAATTTATAAGATATTGTTGAAGGAAAATATTATTATTATAGATACTTTCTTTCAAGATAAATTATAAGATACAATTGAAGGAAAACATATTATAGATTGTTATCTCTTAAATAAATTATAAGAATATTAGTACAATAAATTATTTGGAATAAATTATAAGATCCTGTTGAAGGAAAATATTTTATAGATATTTTCTTCTCGAGATAATTTATAAGATACTATTGAAGAATATTTTTCTTTCAAGATACTTTATAAAATATTGCTGAAGAAGGAAAATATTATTATTAGAGATATTTTCTTTCAAGATAAATTATAAGATCCTGTTGAAGGAAAATAAATTATTATAGATACTTTCTTTCAAGATAAATTATAAGATACAATTGAAGGAAAGTATATTATTAGAGATATTTTCTTTCAAGATAAATTATAAGATCCTGTTGAAGGAAAATAATTTCTCAAAATAAATTCTGAAAATAAATTATTTGGAATTAAAAAGAAATATTTTCTTTCAAGATAAATTATAAGATCCTGTTGAAGGAAAATAATTTCTCAAAATAAATTCTGAAAATAAATTATTTGGAATTAAAAAGAAATATTTTCTTTCAAGATAAATTATAAGATCCTGTTGAAGGAAAATATTTTATAGATATTTTCTTCTCGAGATAATTTATAAGATACTATTGAAGAATATTTTTCTTTCAAGATACTTTATAAAATATTGCTGAAGAAGGAAAATATTATTATTATAGATACTTTTCTTTCAAGATAAATTACAAGATACTATTGAATGAAACTATACTTTTTTTTCAAGATAAATTCGAATAGGATAAATTCCCATCAACAACCTATAAGAAGTATTACAAAAGATGGGACATGGAAATCCGAGACAGATTTTTCGCATTATGAAATATTTTATGGGGCTCTCGAATTATTTCTTAAACAATGCCCGAACGATTATACCTCTATCATTTTGGGGATAGTAAATATCCCTCTCGTGCTACAAAATTGTCGGCCGGTTTGGATATTTCTTCACCGGAGAATTTGACCCTGGAACCTGGAACTGTACATAAATTTAATTTAGGGATAAGTGTTAAAATTCCATCTGGTCATTATGGCCGTTTAGCAATCCGTTCGAGTTTGGCCGTCAAAGGTCTTGTGCTTTCTGGCGGCGTTATCGACGAGGATTATACAGGTCCTTTATACGCTGTTCTCATCAATTACAGCAGCCAGTCTATTGTCATAAATAAGGATGATCGTATCGTTCAACTCATTTGCGAGAAATGTTCCATCCCGGAAGTGGTACCGGTGTTTTCCTTGGAACAGAATGACTCGGACGAACGAGGCGACGCTGGGTTTGGATCCTCGGGAATTTAAACACTATTAATAAAATGCCATCCTTTATTAATAAGATTATTTTATCAGTTATTTTTTTTTTTAATATAGTTGCTCAATTGGGATTTTTCAGGTCAATCTATTGGATTTTCTGGATGACTCGATCTGCTATCTTGTCCCTCATCGCATGGCCTCAACCTGAAGTGACTCGTTTTGGAAAATTTTACGTGGTTAGTTTCATGATAAAAAATACTCGTTGTAAATTAATTTGCCGGGAAAGTCCTTATATTATTGATATCATGGAAGATGCCGATCACAGCGTCCGTGACAAACTCTACCCGTTTTTCCATGTTACGCCTGTTGATCTCTATCAACACACTGAAGGAACAGAACTTATGCTTTCCATTTTGGGACAATCGGATTTACAGTATGCTCATATTCCATACAGTATCACCGGGTCGGACAAATATTCCAATTCATGTTCAAAGCCTATCGAGCAGAAGAAATAGATAAACCAGACATTGGTTCAGATAGATCCTGAAAAAGTCGTTGGCGGATATATCTAAGCAATCTATGCGCCCCAACCGAATATTTTCTATGTATTCTAAACGCTCCTAAAATGGTATAAAAATCTCTAATGGTTAAATCGCGAACCTTTAGAAGATTTTTTACCTGAACAAAATTACTGGTGATCGCTTCCATCATATACTGCCATTCGACGGATCGTGGGGTCATGTAGCCCAATGGCATAATGACTCTTTCTTCATTTGTGTAAAGGTCAAACTCGATTCCGTCGCTGTTGATTTCTGTGGGTGTATCATCGTCATCGTTACCAGTATCACCAGTATCACCAGTATCACCAGTATCACCACCGACATCACCAGTATCATCAACATCAACATCAACATCAAGATCCTCGGCAAATTCGGTCAAACTTTCTACGTCTGAATCGGAATCTGAAGAGGCGTCATCGTAGACAACTTCTCGGGAATTCCCAAAGGTGTCTAGTTCCATTCCCACTGATTTCGGACAGATGCTGTCGTCCTGCCGGGATTCATCAAATAGATGCGAAACATTTTCAAAATAAGGCTCTGCCAGCGTCGCAAAAAAATGTTTTGATTTGTAAATCCATCTAGCGAGCCAAAAGGTATTGGGTTCAAAGTCGTTGTAAAATACTGTTTTATAATCGGCGCCCGGAATAAGAGCTCCATTTCGTGAAATGGAGGGAGCTTGCAGTGCCCAATTATGGATCCGAACACGGTCGTTCCAGTCTACGACGGCCTCTTTGACATTTTCTTTGGGTATTTCCCAGGATCCTAATTGAGCAGGAATGTACTTTACATCGATGCTCACTCCATACAGAACACGACACGCTTTCTCAAAATTTTTATTTGCCTTTTCATCAAAAGGTTTAATGGCATTTTCCCGGCGATATATATCTAGGTACATGGCTAGATTTGCCGGTAATGTACTTCCCGGAACTGGAATAAAACGCGGTACAAACATTCCCGGCCATTCGATGCTGTTCCATGACTTGTGTCTCATATACACTTTATCTCCGGGCTTGAATATTTCTTTAGCATCTTCAATGGAACCATCTACTATAATGCTCTTGTTTGCCGACACATTAGACATATCATACGCAATAAAAATTGGCATTTTGATTTTTATAGTATTTATAAAAGTTATTTTTTGTATAAAAATACCCACTTCATGTAGGTATATTTTTCAGTGGTGGTCACGGGCTACCAAAGACGGTCCTATAGTCCGTTTGAGAAAAAGCCCAGGTTTCAAGGGTAAGATGTTTTTAGACATTTTCCCCTTGTGTAAAATGAGAGGATCCACTTCAATTGTATTTACAATTGAAGTGAAGCCCTTATTATGAGAATAATAAGCGTGATATTGTTAATTAAAAAAGGATGACAAAAATATATCCCAGTACAACATTGAAGAATGTTTTTTATTTTGAAAATGAAACATACAGCAATTATATGGTTGCCCAAACTAAAATCAACAATACTATTTTGCGATTGTTTTACACAAAGCCGCACTGGGTAAATTTTATACCACCCATACATTTAACAAAAAAACAAAGTCAGTACATGTATGTTATTCCACGTTACGATGCTTTAACGTCTTTGAAGAAGAGCCAGTTTCGGAGATTTTTTGAAACAATAACACTGACGGTCGAGTTTCTTGATAAAGAAAAGATCTATCACCCTGATTTATGGAACAAACATTCCATCTGGACTTTCAAAGACGATTTTTACATCCCGCTTTTTCAACCATCTGACACAATGGATGCACAACGATCGCTCAAAGATGCATTTATGTTGGCGTGCAGTCTAATGTTTGATTTCAAAGAAGGTACCTTTTCAGGATTGCGAGATTTTATTTCAACAAACAAAGAAGCGGTTTTATTAAAACCCCTCTACTGTCTCATTGCAAATTTTCAGGGTGATTATTCTAAAATTTATTCGGCGTTAAAACGATTAAAATCACAACCTTCGGTGATTACATTAAGTAAAGAAGCTGTTCTTTCATCACATCCATCAAAAGCAATCATGCAGAAATGTATTCTAAGATCTTTAAAAATGATAGATGATTAATATTTTCTTTCAGCAGTTTCTTATAAATTATTTTCTTTCAATAGTATCTTATAATTTATCTTGAAAGGAAAGTATATTTTCTTTCAGCAGTTTCTTATAAATTATTTTCTTTCAATAGTATCTTATAATTTATCTTGAAAGGAAAGTATATTTTCTTTCAGCAGTTTCTTATAAATTATTTTCTTTCAATAGTATCTTATAATTTATCTTGAAAGGAAAGTATATTTTCTTTCAGCAGTTTCTTATAAATTATTTTCTTTCAATAGTATCTTATAATTTATCTTGAAAGAAAAGTATATTTTCTTTCAGCAGTTTCTTATAATTTATTTTCTTTCAATAGTATCTTATAATTTATCTTGAAAGAAAAGTATATTTTCTTTCAGCAGTTTCTTATAAATTATCTTGAAAGAAAAGTATATTTTCCTTCAGCAGTATCTTATAATTTATCTTGAAAGAAAATATCTATAATAATAATATTTTCCTTCAACAATATCTTATAAATTATCTCGAGAAGAAAATATCTATAAAATATTTTCCTTCAATTGTATCTTGTAATTTATTCCAAATAATTTATTGTACTAATATTCTTATAAATTATTTAAGAGATAACAATCTATAATATATTTTCCTTCAATAGTATCTTATAATTTATCTCGAGAATAAAATATCTACAATATTATTTTCCTTCAATTGTATCTTATAATTTATCTTGAAAGAAAAGTATATTTTCTTTCAGCAGTTTCTTATAAATTATTTTCTTTCAATAGTATCTTATAATTTATCTTGAAAGGAAAGTATATTTTCTTTCAGCAGTTTCTTATAAATTATTTTCTTTCAATAGTATCTTATAATTTATCTTGAAAGGAAAGTATATTTTCTTTCAGCAGTTTCTTATAAATTATTTTCTTTCAATAGTATCTTATAATTTATCTTGAAAGAAAAGTATATTTTCTTTCAGCAGTTTCTTATAAATTATTTTCTTTCAATAGTATCTTATAATTTATCTTGAAAGGAAAGTATATTTTCTTTCAGCAGTTTCTTATAAATTATTTTCTTTCAATAGTATCTTATAATTTATCTTGAAAGGAAAGTATATTTTCTTTCAGCAGTTTCTTATAAATTATTTTCTTTCAATAGTATCTTATAATTTATCTTGAAAGGAAAGTATATTTTCTTTCAGCAGTTTCTTATAAATTATTTTCTTTCAATAGTATCTTATAATTTATCTTGAAAGAAAAGTATATTTTCTTTCAGCAGTTTCTTATAAATTATCTTGAAAGAAAAGTATATTTTCCTTCAGCAGTATCTTATAATTTATCTTGAAAGAAAATATCTATAATAATAATATTTTCCTTCAACAATATCTTATAAATTATCTCGAGAAGAAAATATTTATAAAATATTTTCCTTCAATTGTATCTTGTAATTTATTCCAAATAATTTATTGTACTAATATTCTTATAAATTATTTAAGAGATAACAATCTATAATATATTTTCCTTCAATAGTATCTTATAATTTATCTCGAGAATAAAATATCTACAATATTATTTTCCTTCAATTGTATCTTATAATTTATCTTGAAAGGAAAGTATATTTTCTTTCAGCAGTTTCTTATAAATTATTTTCCTTCAATTGTATCTTATAATTTATCTTGAAAGAAAAGTATATTTTCCTTCAATTGTATCTTATAATTTATCTTGAAAGAAAAGTATATTTTCCTTCAATTGTATCTTATAATTTATCTTGAAAGAAAAGTATATTTTCTTTCAATGTTGCCAAATCTTCTTGAATTAGTTTGAGTAATTAATTGTATTTAAAATGCAAAATCCCTTTTCTAGGTATTATATCCGTCAACCCTTGCACATTGCTGTAAAAAATATGTATAAAAATCTAGAACAAATTCAGATAACATTTTCTCTCCAAACAATAGACCATATTGCCGATAAGGCAGAGCGTGTTTTACACGCTGGGAAAAAAAACCCTATTGCATTTCTACTTGGGTTTTACGTAATTGGAGACAACAAAATTTCCTCTCACCGGTTAGCCTTTGTTAAATCTAAATTACATAAATTAAACCCACCCTTAAAGGAAGAAGATATCATTCGATATGCAAAATTATTCATTAAGAAGTGATTCATTAAGAAGTGATTCATTTTATTAAAATGAAAATATCCAACGATGCCATCAATTACATATCCGTCTCTGGTCATTGCTGGGTAAAGGGCGATTATATTAATGCAGGAGGAATGAGCAGTATATATTCTACCACATGCAGCGAGGTTCCAGGGAAGTTTGTAATAAAAATAGGCAATCTATTGACTGAAATGCGGATATACACGAAATTATGCAGAAAAGAAATACTGGAAAGAGAAAATATTATTTATCTGCCCGAGTATATAGACGGCGGAATAAACAAAGACACAAACGAACAATTTTTAATTTTAAGACGATACCAATCCTCATTTCCTGATGATGAAAATATTTCTGATTTTTCTTTTGTTCGCATTGTCAGAGATATCTTACGTGCGTTAAGGTACCTGCACGTCAACGGCTATGTGCACAATGATGTTAAACCTGAAAATATACTCTACAACGGAGATAATTTTATTTTGTGTGATTTTGGGGTCACGATGAAATGGAAAAAGGATGGGTATAAAGAGTACTCCGCCAAACACTTCTGCGGAACAAAAATTTTTACAGGATTGGACATGCATCTGCCCAATAAAGGTCCTAGTCCTCGGAGCGATATAGACAGTTTAATTTTTTCCATGATTCGCTGGTGCACTATTAAATTACCGTGGAGTAAATTAAAATCGCTAGATACAATCTACGAATTTAAGGTAGACTTTCTGAAAAATCCAGAATATTTAATTTCGACGTGTCCTTCTCAGGTGAAGAAAGATATTATTTGCACATTCACCCGTTTAAATAAATTTGTATCGTACGACGAACTTCCATGCTACGAAAAGCTCGAACAGGAATTGGACAGACAGCTGGAGATGATTCCTGTCCCATGTTGCGAAACTTGTGCCCATCTCGAACACGTCCGTGACCATCTCATGTTGTCGTCTGATAAAAAGCTAAATAAAACAGCCATTAAAATCTTAAAATATATAGAATTATGGTAACTTAAAATGCAATTAACTTACAGCGATATTAGTATTTCGGTTCAGGGGATACCCGTCAGAGAATATGAGCGGACCTTTTTTATCCCTACTCAATCCAATTATAAATCTCGATTCGCAATTTCTCTGATAATTTATTGGAATATAAAATTACTTTAGATGGGAAAAGTATAGGTTTGTGGCGATTGTTTCCTTTACAGAGGATCCTTCTAGAACATCCTGTGGGAAGACAAAAATGTTTCTATTTTGTGGATAGGGACAGTATCGAGGACCTCAAGGATAATCCTGAAACCGGAACGTTAGTGGTCGAGGAGTATCTCTGTAAGAACACAGCGTCCGAACCGTCTGAGATCGAAGCAGACGGTCCTGGAGCAACAATTTTAAAAGGCGACGTCCTTTCTCAATACCAAAAATGTTTGCCCATCGGTAGAACTTGCATCGCAAAATTTTTCATAAAGATGGTGCCCAACACTAAAACGTACGAACTTTTGTAAAAAAAAATGTTCTTTTTTGCTATTAAAGGGTAAAAAAAGAACATTTCATACATTTCATACAGTCATACATTTCATACAGTCATACATTTCATACAAAAAATTATGACTGTATATATTTAAAATGACACATTCTTTGGGCCCTTCAGAGGTTAAGGACGTAACGGGAAAAATCTGGAAGGTGGGAAAATGTTTGGGTCGAGGAGGATTCGCATACGTTCATGAAACAGAAACAGACAACCATCTGGTAGTAAAAATCTTTAAAACAAAGCATTCCTATACAAAAGAATTATTTGCCTATCAAAGCATTCTCACGGACATCCGGGTGTCCCAATTCAAGGACGCCCGCGGACTTGGTCATCTGGGCATTCCACAGCTTTACACTCACGGGTTTGATAAGGTGTACTTTATAGTGATACAAAAACTGTTTCCTGTCAAACAGCTTTTGCACGAAGGTTACCGGGAAAATAATTTGGTGATGATGATTGTTCAGCTTTTAAATATCCTGGAATTTATGCATAAATTTGGTTGGACCCACAACGATATCAAATACGATAATATAATGGTTGACAAGTATCGGAATTTTTTCTTGATTGATTTTGGTTTAGTGAGCAGTTTTATCGACGCCGAAGAAAAACCAGCCAATGTTTGCGCAAAACTCGGAACCCGGCAATACATGTCCTTGGATGTGCATCGCGGGTTTGTAAACCCACCCAGAGGGGACTTGGTGAACCTTATATTTATGTTAAAGTTGCTTTTAATGGCACCGTGGGACACTGATAAATACATGTTTAGTATCCAAACAGCTATATTGATAGAAAAAGAAGTCTTTGTATCTGACCCCAAATGCGGTTATTTCACGGAATTTTGCCAGGCGGTTGTAAAACTGGATTACCACGGAAAGCCGAATTACCGAGCTCTGAAAACTCTCTTGCCAACACAAACGAAGGTGAATCAGATTCATCGATTTTATAATAAATTTTCCAATATAACACAGCCGTCTTGGATGTTTTCGATTATATTTCAAACGCATATACTACCGTTCATGTATCGTATTTCAAAGAAATTATTTGCCCTCAAGTCCATTAAACCCAATACGATAGACATTAAGGATCTGGTTTTTCTGATGGACAGCGATAAACTTCAGGCAGAGGAACTGAACGGGATAAACCTCTTAAACGAAAACACGCAACGGTTTACCCCCGAAGCCGTCAATTATATTTCTGTTTGTCTTGAGAATTGGATTATGCATATTGCCAAAGAATTACAGGCTATTCTAACGGAAAGGAAACTGACGCTGAATCAAGCCGTCCATTTATTGACACAAACGTTGTCTGTCGCCCAGATTTAATGCTCGAGAGACGTTAATCCGCACTCCTCGCAACTACTTTCTGACTTAAAAATTTTTTCGAGCTCTATGCCTCGAGGAGGATCCCTGGATTCCATCGGACCCCGTGTATTTAACAACGGCGGATTGAACCAAAAATAAAGACCCACCAGCGATGCAACAGCGACAACAAGCACAAATATAAACGTTATTGCTTTCATTTTAAGATTAACATACGTTCATGATTATCGGCACGAGAACAGTATTTATTAGTCCTGCGGCAAACCCAAAGACCGAAAGGATCCATCCGAGAGATGTCGCGAAATTTGCCGCAATAATGGCAAAGATGAGGAACCCTCCTTTTAAGAGAACGTGATTCGTCTTTGGGAATTCACCGCAGAGGCTAATAAAAGACACTGGAATGGTCGTGAGAATTCCAAATTTATAAAACTGGACGATAAAAAAGGCTCCCGGGATGCATCTTATAAACTCGTCGATGATATTGTCTTCAATCTGACTGAAAATAAAAAAATCTGTAATGGCTGTCGTGAGATAGATTGCTACGGCCGCTACCATAGCCAAAATATAATGAATTTGTGCGCGACGTTTTCCATATATACACGTCAGGGTTCCCAGAGTCGTGTGACATACAGTGGCAAAGAAACACGTTGCTACACCTTTCCATATAATCAACATGCTGGAATTGTATTGCTCGATGGAAGAATTCTTGCAAATGTTGGCTTCTGGCATGGCGATAAACACCAATTTATAAATGAGAAATACACTCATGGCCAAAATAGACACACCGCTGATCTTTGACACGTTTGCCGTTGATATAGCCAACAAAATAATAAATGTAAAAGTTCCCACCACCAACGGATGCAACGTTCGGAAATTGCTAATTATGATATAGATGTAGCTCACGAGCGCACCACTCTCTTGCAGGACGACTCCAAAAGTTATAATAAATAAACAAAGTTTTCTTAACCAGCCGTCTTTAACTTTCAGATGTGCCGAAAGCGATGTTCCTGGGCTGGGTTCCGTCGGTAATTTTCGCACGAGAAACAGTCCGGAACCCATAACAAAGCAACTTACGGTGAGAAGGATCCCCGTACCAACGAGTATCCCGGCTTGTTTGAAGATTGCAGAGATTCCCAGCAACCCACTGCCGATAATTGCGTTTAATAACTGGAAAATTATCATGGTTATTCTTTATAAATAATTAATTTTGTAAAATAACATTATCAAGAATATTCTAAAATATGCATCTCAAGATTGCTAACCCTTCTCACTATCCGTTTGGATTGCTGAGCATATATTTTCGAGAAAACGGATACACACTCGCAGAAGATGCGGCTCATCTTTCAATTCCAAGAGAATTAAATATGCATTACCCCATCTACGACGACAACACTTACTTTGACGTCCTGAAAAAAAATTTTCTGATTTCGTTGAATAATTACATCGAAAGATTTGCTATCGAAGCCGCGTTACGTCGCGCCAAACAATATTTTCCCAAAGATTTACTTGAAATTAGACAATACCCCTATACGGATCACTCCAAGTACCTTCAGCAATTATTGGCTCTTGCGTGGGAACCCATCGATCCGGACACAAATAAATTTGTTCCTGTTGATGAATTGGCCTTTGTGATTAACGCTGTTCAACGAGATATCCGGGATGGAAAATCGGTGGAACCTGCTCCTTATCAGCAATTGAGATACCGGTATCTCAAGGACCGAGCGGCCATTCCGACGTCTCTCCAAGACATTCGACAGTTTTCAGATCTGAGAACAATCGTAGAGACCGCTCAAGAATTGGACCAGCGCGACACAAAAGCACAATTAATTCAACGTGTGAAAGCAGAATTGATGAATAGGTATCTAGACTATGTTCTTGAGAAAAGATACCCCCATTTAGACAAATCACAATACACGCGAGCCAAAGAGGAACAGTTTCTTCGCCACTACACGGGTCATTTAGAAGAAAAGATCTTTACCATGTGGAAGAACGGGTATATTCCCCTAGAAGATGTCTCAGACATATCTGAAGAAGAACGTATGATCCTGCTCTTTGAGCAGCCGGCAGATCCGGTGACCACCGAATTTCTGTCGGACGCACTGGCGGTCAAACCCCAATCAGCACGAACATTTCCTCGACTCGCGTTAGATTATCCGCACAAGTTTTCCATCAACAATCAATCATTTACCACCCCAGCTGAATTCGGGTTAAAAAAAGCATTTTGTTTATTTTCCCTACCTGCCCCGGCCACCAGTAACATCAAGACCTTATCCGCAGAATTAACCCGCAAGAGCCTGGGGATCCTACAGACGCGGCTTCGACAGACGGTGTACACATTCATGTTAAATAAATGCCGCGCACCACATATCTGGTCGCTTTTAGCATTTCCCACCGAAATAGAATGGAAAGGACACTCGGGAATCCTCGGTGAAAAATGGTTGACTACCATGTTTCGGAATATCCGCCGGCAAGTTCCTCGCCCGGCAGCCCTTGATAAAAAATTTGTCTGCACAGATTTAACACAAAACCAATTAATTATGGAATGGTTCCGCTACAGGATTCTTTTGTGGAAAATAGTTTCCATTAAACACAGGGACCTATTTCTCGTCTTGACCGAGAAATTTAATCGCGCAAACTATAGATTTCCCACTCAAAATGAAAAATTATTCCTGGCGGGTTGCGATCAGGATGTCTGGCGAGTCATCATTTCGGAATTCACAGAAAAATTCGCAGGAACCGTAGGTGATGTATACACGGAAATAATTCGAGAAGTTACAGAACGACTGGCTGTGCCTCCAACCCTTGCGTCGCTAAAACGTTTATTCGCTCCCATCTTTGAAAAGGCGTCGTACGGATACAACTCTGTCTCTGATATGGTTAAAGATTTGGTTGTCGAACACGATAACGTTCCTCTTTTAGTCCTATGGGTTAAATTATTTTTGTAAAGTTGTAATCGCCTCATAAAATAATTCATGCAAAGAATAATTTTAGTTCTTTTGATTGTTTTACTGATATTATTCTCTGTTCTATGGAGTCAATCGAAACGTCCTGTCCGTCAAATTTT
This sequence comes from Rhabdophis nuchalis, assembly GCA_039707465.1. Classification (NCBI taxonomy): domain Eukaryota; kingdom Metazoa; phylum Chordata; class Lepidosauria; order Squamata; family Natricidae; genus Rhabdophis; species Rhabdophis nuchalis. Next base: position 22,973 of record JBDLLF010000265.1, on the reverse strand, counting down.
AACAGAGGTCGAATGTAAAGAAATGGCAAAATTATTCCTGGAACAATGCGCCGACACCGGAAAGATTTCATATTATCGAGAAAAATTGGAGAAAACCTTTGGATGCAGCAGCGAACTTCTCGCCAAGAAAAAAAAGTGTGTTGACGATCCTGACACCGATACTGATGAGCTTTAAACCAAGTAAAATGATCCGTTCCTTCAATCTGCAATATCTTTTAATTTATTTGTGAAAGGAAATCTTTCAATCTTGATAAAATACACTTTTTTCTTCTGTGACAAAATTAAAAGTGTATTTTATCAGTGGTAACTTCTTATTTCTTTTGAGTGAAAAGATATCATTAAATTCATCATGAACAATGAACGATGCACAAATAATGCACATTTACAGTTGGCGCTCAAACAAGAACCGCTCGCTGTACCGCTCGCTGTACCGCTCGTAAAGCACACTTTGCAATCTTGGCACTTTTTGCAATTTCCGCAATCTCCGCAATTGTTGCAATCTTTGCAATCTTTGCAATCTTTGCAATCGTTGCAACTTATTCCTTCAATAAAAATTACTTATCATTTATTTTAATAGAAATGATATTACCATTCAACAAATATTTATTTTAAATTTATCTTGAAAGAAAAGTATATTTTTCTCCAACAGGATCTTATATTCTTGAAAGAAAAGTATATTTTTCTCCAACAGGATCTTATATTCTTGAAAGAAAAGTATATTTTCCTTCAACAGTATCTTATAATATATTTGGGGAAATAAATATATTTTCCTTCAACAGTATCTTATAATATATTTGGGGAAATAAATATATTTTCCTTCAACAGTATCTTATAATATATTTGGGGAAATAAATATATTTTCCTTCAACAGTATCTTATAATATATTTGGGGAAATAAATATATTTTCCTTCAACAGTATCTTATAATATATTTGGGGAAATAAATATATTTTCCTTCAACAGTATCTTATAATATATTTGGGGAAATAAATATATTTTCCTTCAACAGTATCTTATAATATATTTGGGGAAATAAATATATTTTCCTTCAACAGTATCTTATAATATATTTGGGGAAATAAATATATTTTCCTTCAACAGTATCTTATAATATATTTGGGGAAATAAATATATTTTCCTTCAACAGGATCTTATATTCTTGAAAGAAAAGTATATTTTCCTCCAACAGGATCTTATATTCTTGAAATAATAATGTTTTTGATAGTATAAACCGTGGTTCATGGTATATTCTCTTTTCTATTAAAGAATATAGGCTTCTCAAGGTTATAAATGACGTCTGGTGAAAAGGAAGAAAATAAGTCATACAGTGAAGTTTTAGACTGATAAATAAATCCGTTTGGGTGGAAAAATTCAGCTGTAAAAAATGGCTTCCATGCAGCTATTGATGCCATATGATGATTAAATGGCTTCATGTCTCTTTTACTTTTAATTTGTAAAATTGGTTCAAGGGTCACATACACGTCTGCGCCTTGAATACTGGCAAGGCCCATGGAATGAGTTCCAATGGGATCCTGGAAAAATATATTCGAAAATAATTTAGGAAGAACTGAGAGAAAGATACCCTGTTTTACGACCGTAAATAAAGCCGGTGGTTTTTTATCAGAAACAGGTTGGATAAAATGAATACAAGCATTTAGGATTGATTTGATACGAAGTTTATTATAACACGAATTCAACAACGGATGCAGCGCTAAAATCGGTTCTGCATATTCTGTAAAGCAATCCATGGAAATTAATTCTAGAAACATTTCATGAAGCTTGAGATCCAGACGGAGATGTGTCTGAGAATAAAAAAGTAATTCTTCAACAAAAGAAATACCCATCAGAATTTCTTTGGGGGAAACATTTAAAAGTTTAAACTGATGGTAAAAATACATCAGGTCAAATTCTGCGCAAGCGTACAAGAAACACGCCATTAATATAATTTTCTTCTTGTACGTTCGAAATTGGGTTGTGTTAAGTCCTCCAAAGATATCCAAAGCGACACAAACGAGTTTTTTGTCTAAAGACGGGTGCAAATAAAAAGCATCCTCGGTTCGAATCTCGTGGAACGGTCCCCAAACGGGGGTATCTATAAAATAATTTATTCTCATACTGCCGCACTGTATACATTCGTTGTTTTCGTATTCATGTTCACACAACGATGGTGTAATTTTTTTAGAAAATACTTGTTCTGCGATTGCAAAGGCATGTTGCATGTGAGTAATATTGGTCATATTTTCTAAAAATATATTTTTTATTTGTTTAAAAACCAATTATGTAGCCCTAATTTTCCTGTGGTAAATGAGATACCTTATAATTTATTTTGAGAGACAATGAATCAACAATAAATTATAAGGTGTAGAATAAATTTTTGGAATTATTGTAATTATTGTAATTACTGTTGATTCATTGTCTTTCATAGTGAGATGTTAAATATTTCCCTTCTGAACCACAGAAGGGAAATAAAAAATAAGATACTTGTAGGGGGATTTCTCACACTAAAATATCGTTTACAAAAAGTTTACAAAAAGTTTACAAAAAGTTTACAAAAAGTTTACAAAAAGTTTACAAAAAGTTTACAAAAAGTTTACAAAAAGTTTACAAAAAGTTTACAAAAAGTTTACAAAAAGTTTACAAAAAGTTTACAAAAAGTTTACAAAAAGTTTACAAAAAGTTTACAAAAAGTTTACAAAAAGTTTACAAAAAGTTTACAAAAAGTTTACAAAAAGTTTACAAAAAGTTTACAAAAAGTTTACAAAAAGTTTACAAAAAGTTTACAAAAAGTTTACAAAAAGTTTACAAAAAGTTTACAAAAAGTTTACAAAAAGTTTACAAAAAGTTTTCACACCATCTCATTAAACATTCATGACATTCCTTTGCTTGTTTTGTCGTGGCTCCACCGACCTCCTTAAACCAATCTGTAAAATCTTTTACGTCTTTGTAAAACAGCAAAAATTGTCCTAGAATCATCGACGCATCATCAAAGCCGGCTCTGCGTAGCCGTCTGGCAACCTGAAGATCTACACCGCAGAGATCTGTTAATTTTTTCTTTTCAATAGGTTCTGAAATAAAGTTTATTCTTTTTTGTCTCATATTTTCAGGTTCTGGTTGCGAGGGCATGTCCAAAAAGGATTGCGGAAACGCAAATGTGCTTTCTAACAAATCGGTCGTACGCTTGGGAACCATGCGTTTTGTTTGCGACAGCAGCGAAGCGGGTTTGGGGTAAAAGCCGCCCATATAACGAAGTTGTATTTGTGCATGACCCCACGTACAACTCACCATGGGGTAATAGCGCCGACCATCTCTCACGATACCTGTAAAGGCATGTCCCAGATAGAGATCATCGACACTGAATCCTAAAGTCCCTTCTTCTAAATCTAAAATCATAGAGATCTCTGAGCCTAGCTCAAATTGTCCATCGGCGTTTCTGAATTGCAGTCCTGGATAGCTGGGGCAAAAAGTTTTATTTGGATCTTTAAAGTGATGAAGAGTACATAACCTACGAAGATGCCAGCCAAAAGAATTAGAGTCTCTTCCCACAAGAGGCTCGTATATCCTAGACTCTAATACCGTGTCTTCTGTGCCTATTCCTATCACCGGATGCAGACCGTGTCCTTTGGGGTTCCATCTAATAATCCAATGATGGACACCTCCTTTTACTCCTTGTTTCCCGGGAATTGCGCACGACGTTCCCGCTATGCTGTCTCGAACAGCGATTGTCGAGTCCTTGAGTACAGCAAAGGAATTTGTTGCATCGCCGTTCCAGCCATGATTCATGGCTTCCTGATAACGTATGGGTTTTATTTTCTCAAATAGATCTGTGATTTGGGTATTGGCCACCCTAGTGGGCCGCAACACGGATAATTCAATATAATATATAGTTTTATGTCTAGAACCTGAATTGATCATTACAGGCTTATCAAACAGGGTAGACAGACTATCTCCCTCGACAAAAATTTCCTCGTCGTCCTCGATTTCTTCATTGTTTGATTGTGGGGGTAAGGTATCATACAAGAATCGCCAAGATTGCATAGAATACGCAGGCATTGTTTTTACAAGTATACTTTTTTATTAAATGGAACTTTACTGGTAAAATGCTACAGTTTCTATTAACGATAAATATGGATTTGTTGTCCTTGTTTGAAAATAATTATCTTTTCCAGGAGAAAAATATTTACATTGCACAAACGGCACAAATTATTCAAGGGATAATTAATGCTATAAATACCAATAGAATTTCAGATGATGTAATCTTTCTGAAAAACAGCTATTTGCAAATTGTTAGGGAAATTATAAAGGTACACAAATGGAACCTGGATCTCTCGTTCACCGAAACTAGAATCGACAGGGATGTCTGCTATGAATGTCTAACTTCCAATGACTTTATTATTGAAGACGAAAATAAATACTGCATGAAATGTAGCGCATTCCAATATTTTGGTAAACCTCGCTTGACGTCACGTGACTTTTCTCGCGTCAATATCGTATCCAAATTTGTTTACTCCCGAATCACGCATTTTAAGGATTGCATCAAACAGTATCAAGGTCGCCAGAATACATCCATACCAGAAAATGTTTTGGAGAATCTTGACAAAAAGTTTTCTGCATATAAACTCATCGATGAAAATACAATTGGCGCGGAACGTTATAAAAAAATAACCAAGGCACATATCATTGCTTTTCTGCGAGAGTTAAAATATTCTCGTCATTATGAGAACACAAACTTAATTTATTATAAACTTCGCGGTGAATATTTTGATTCTATTAAACATTTGGAAGGTAAACTTCTCGATCGGTTCAAACAGCTTGTGGACGTCTACGACGAAATGAAACCGTACAACAACAGAAAGAATTTCATGAACATCCAGTATATCCTCTTTCAATTGCTTAGGAGTTTGGATCACCCGTGTGCCGTGGACGACTTTACATTTCTCAAAACTTCAGATCGTAAAAGACATCACGATGATATTTGCAGGAAAATTTTTAATCAACTGGGTTGGAAGTTTACAAACATATAATTTCCCAAACATATAATTTCCCAAACAATGAACAATAAAACAATCCGCCTGAATTGTTTTATTATTTTTCTATAAAAAAATCTGCTTGTAATTACATTTATTCTTCATTGACAATATCACATCCAGATGTCTTATAAATAGATTCTCGACACAATGGACATGTTTTATGTTTTGTGATCCACACGTAGATACATTCACTGTGGAAGACGTGCCCGCAAGGTAAACAACCGAGCAACTCCATTTTGTCCATACAAATGGAACAATTCTTGTCATTTCCGCTCATAATAAGTTTTGCTTCTGCTGCCTCTACGTCCTCGACGAGATCTGAGGACTGAGTCACATTGTATCTAACAACTCTTTCCTCTATCGGTTCAAACTCTTGATTCTGTAAACAATAGCGGACAAAGAAGTATATGCTAAATAAAGGAACAAGAAACAGAAGAAAAATCAAGAGTCCGACACACAAGTAAAAGACTTCCATAGTGTTTTGCGCATCAGCATAGATCATAATTGGTTTTAAGCTTTGTCGTGAAACTTTATTCAAATTACACGGCAAGACGCGATATCTCCTCCCAGTCGTCCTTCATGACTTTTGTCTTTAAATTTTTAAGTACGTGATCCTCCCAATTGCCACCCTCAAAAACTGTTTCCAGGAGATTTACTTTGACACCCTGCAAGAATGGTTTCAAAGACGGATTCTTGGTGGTCATTAATATGTCTGTCTTTGAACCTCGTAAACATATTTTAGAATTTGTTTGAGTTATTTGTTCGACCGAAACGGGAACGTTCATGACTTTCAACGACAGAGTTGTTTCGTGTCCCAGGTATGTAATTTTTCCATTTAGAGAAACACAGCACGGACCCGGGGACACGGCCGACGTCCCGTGACAAATAGAGGCTCCCGGATACGTAATATTGTCCCCCACCGATTGCTGTTCGTGAATGTGACCCGATATTACCGGCGCGCCATTCCAGATATCTCCATTTGAGGAAATAATGCAGCCTAGCTTGCATCCTCTAAATTCCTGGTGCGCAAAAATTAAAGACGGATTTTGTACGGATGATGTGGCTATTGCGTCTGCAAATTTTCCCACAGGAACATAGGGGACAAACAGCAACATTTTATTTCCCACGCGTTGATCCACGACATGGTCCACAACTGTGACCAAAGACCACTCTTTCAACACATTCAACCAGTGATTATCTGTTAAAAACTGACTGTTGTTGATATAGTCGTGATTTCCAACAAGAATAATTAAAGGGGCATACCGAGTGAGAAATTTTATAAATTTACATGCTCGGTTAAGTGCGTGTACACATACCCTCTCGTGGGTATCTAAAGTATCACCTCCTATAACGATTAACGAAACTGTATTTTCATCCAACCATTTTTGAAGAAATTGTTCCAACCCATCAAGTTGAGGGAACGAAGAAATCTTAATATGTAAATCGGTTAAAAAAAGAATATCCATACGTTTTAATATTAATATTCATTTGATTTATTCTTCAATATTAATATTAAAACACTTTGGACACGTCTTGGGCGCCGGGGTGGTGCACTTTGGACACGCGGTGGGTTTCTTGGTGGTGGGACACGTTTTGGGTCTGGGGGTGGTGCACTTGGGACACGTCGCGCACGTCTTGGGCTTGGGAGTGGTGCACCTGGGGCACGGGGTGGGTTTCCGGGTGGTGGGACACGTCTTGGGAGCCGGGGTGGTGCACACGGGGCACACTTTGGGAGGATGAAAATCAGGTATAATTCTGTGGATAAATTTTGTAGTATTGATTGCAGGATGCATCATTGAAATTTTACAGGTTGATTTTAACCACTCTGATTTATCATACGTTTTACAGATTGCTTGCGCACAAGAGTCAAATTGATCAAAGAAACTACAAATATCGATTTTAAAATTCTGCCATGTTATTATATCATCTCTAAACTCACCAAAGTTTATATTCAAGAAAATTATAATAAAAGGTATAAGTAGCATTTTTAATATGAAAGAAAGTTTCCTTTAGGTATCCTGAGGAGAAAACTCAAGGGATTCTATTATATACCAGAACAAAACCTTTGAGTTTTAAGAAGTATTAATATTTTCCTTTTTCTAAATATCCAATCGTTCCTTTACTCATTCTACGAATAAAACTAAAATTTACATTCTAAGTAAATTTTAGTTTTTATTCTCTGAATACAATCTCCAAATCAGAATCTTCTTCACTATCATCATAACATTGATTACCCGGGGGTTCCTCGCAAGAGTCCGAATCCTCGTCTGAATCCTCGTCTGAATCTTCATCTTCATCATGATCTTCGCATGGGTCCGAATCTGAATCCTCATCAATGTCCTCGCAAGGATCTTCACATGAAGTGTAAATTTCAGAATCATAAGAACCCTCAATTGTTGTATCCTCAGTTTCTTCATTACAAATTGTTTCGGTGGTTAAATTAGCAGCTTTAATTTCCTCGACACGTTCGGCCAGCGTATAGGATCTCCCGGGAATTACTTGGTGCGAAACGTCTTCTAACCTAGCTCGTAATTTTTTCATTAACATTTCTGCCTGAACTCTTGCCCTAACACTGTCCAAGAAATGATAGTTTACACGATCTTCATAGGGCAAAGTATGAACGATAACAGTTTCGTTAAATTTTACACGACTAACCGACATTTTTTAAAATTAGGAAAAATAATATAAATTTCATTCATTACACTTGGTATTTTTCAAGTGTAAAAATAATTTCTGTAGGTCTTATAAAAATGTTTCCTAGCTTTACATCGACTGTGCGACCTGTTTATCAAACGGTGAAATGTACTTCGGAAAATCAGAACACGCCAACGAGTTTTACTGTGTCTGACACACCACAACAATCAGAGTTTTCCATAACAAATAAATGTAAAAATACCGTTCCTTCATTTTCGACGGTTCATCAACCTTCCATGACCAATATTAAATGTTTCCAAGAAGAAGCTCCAGTAACCCCATCTTACACGGCGCCAGCCCCAATTAATCAAGACATTATTGTTTTCCTCAAATGTCATGAAACATGTAAAGATGTAGCATGCGAGCATAAATTGCTTAGATGTAACAGAATGTAACAGAATGTAACAGAATGTAACAGAATGTAACAAAATGTAACTAAATGTAACAAAATGTAACAGAATGTAACAGAATGTAACAGAATGTAACAAAATTTCTCTTAGATACCTGAAATATGTTAAGAAAATATTTATTTTCTTAACATATCTAATTTTTAAAGACTTAATTAATATTACTCACCACAAATGAACTAAGAGCACTCGCAGTAAGGGGTTTCATGTCATAGACGCTCTTCTTTGTCGCACCGTAGAGGATGTACACTGGGAAGCGAATATCGTTCTTTCCGACAGCCTGAGCTAAAATTTCTTTTAAAGCCAATTCGTCAGCACGGGTTCCGTCCATGGGATACCCTATGTAACATTGAATAGAATATGTTTCCGCAAATGCTTGAAACTGAATTGTGGCATAATCGGTGGTTTTGGTTGTGAACATAACCAAAGCTGGAATATAAATACTCTTTAGGTATCCACTAGAAGTGAAATCAGATCGAATTACCCGGCCAACAGGAGGAGATACATTAAAGTGAGACGACATTTTATTATACTGAAAAAATAATCAGTTAAACAAGGGCACCATCAGTAACGTTTTCCGGACAACTATTTTCCTTTCCTGTGGTGCTCTTTTTAAGACTACAGCTACATTAACCAAAGATACAAAATAAGTTACAATTATTGCAATTTTAACAATCTTCATTATTTCTTATTTCAAGCAGTTAGGGGTTTTAAATTTTCATTTCACACACAAAAACTTAAAAGAACGCGATTGTTTATTAAGAAATAATACAGAGACAAGAATCTTTTATTATATTTTTCATTTCACACAAAAACTTAAAAGAATGCGATTGTTTATTATTTTCATTTCAAAAACTATTGATACCCTTTCATTTTGTATACTTGTATACTTGTATACTATTCTTTATTACAAAGGGAAAAAAGCTCATAAATTAATTGAGGAGGAATTCTATATCGATCTCGGGTCGTTGTTCCAATTGTTCCTTTAACAGCATTGCCGGAATCGGTGCATAATCTATGTCGGAATTTTCTCGTTCCAGAATGACGAAATGTCGCTTTACACGTTTGAGGAAAACATTTCTTGGGTGTAAAACCATTGACGTTGGTCCAAATCGCAGTTCGTTTCCGGTAGCCCCACGATGGAGCATATTGACAGTAATCAACAACAAAAAGGGGTTTATCGGAGATAAATTTCTTTGCATGTCCGGTGGCTGGATTTTCTAGAAAATAATATTTGGGTTTAAAATAATTTATAATTTCTTCTGATTTTCTTAAAAACGGCAAGCCAATTTCTCTCATTTCTCTGTCGAGCCGTTCCCGTGTCCACAACGCTCCATTCTTTCCTCTTCGACCAATATTACTTTGACGGGTAACGCTAAAAGTTTCACATGGGAACGATGCCCAGACAATATCAAAGTAACCCGGAGGATACACCGTATAATCCCATTTCATGATATCGGTTTCTATATCGGCGTCGTGTAAATCGAGAGACACGACGGGCCAACCGAGCACTCGTGCAACCTTACCAACGCTTTTCGTTCCGGAGAATAACTCTAATACTCTCATTTTATTAAAACACAGTATCAGATAAAGTGTTAGAAACAGTGTTAGAAACAGTGTTAGATAAAGTATCAGATAAAGTATCGTGTAAGGTTTCAGCATCGGTGTGAGTTTCACAGCAATGTTTCATTTCCAGAAATGTCCAAATACGAGATTTTGTTGCAGAATGTAATGAATTCCAAATTTTTTTAAGTATCCGGGAATGAGAAGGGAGTATCATGATATTATTATTTCTCATCTTAATATCGTTTGTGTGCCGAGCACACCAGCGAAGAAATTTATCTCGACAAAAATTCTTTACAAATAACTCGTGCCGAATAATGATTGCATCCTGATAGATTGTTAAATCGGTTAATTTTAACGTCTCCAGGCAATCGTACACCAGTTCATTGATTGAAAAATATAAATCGAAACATTCACATGTCATTTTTAAAATCTAAATAAAATGCTGATCAGCATTTCTAATAATATCATGAAAACATTTATTATAATTTGTTGTATTATTTTACTGATTATTATAATTTTCCGCTATTCGGAAGGTACACCTGGAACATTTAAAACACCAAGCCAAGATTTTCTGTTAAACCTTTGGAGTAACCATCCAGGAGACACGACGTTTAAACCAACTCAGTTACCGAGATCCAAAGGCGAGGCGCTGGTATGTCAGATTTTGGAAGATATTTTTAAGAAACCGTTCTCTTCTCAGAGACCTTTATTCATGAAATCGCCAATTACAGGCAGACAGTTGGAATTAGATTGCTTCAATGAAGAATTAAAAATTGCTGCGGAATACAACGGCCGACAGCACTATGAGTATACCCCAAAATTTCATGCGTCGTTTAGTGATTTCCGAGAAAGCCAATATCGTGATGTTATCAAGAAATATTTATGTAAAGAGAATAATATTAAACTTATCGTAGTGCCTTATACAGTAAGTGCAGAAAATATGAGGAATTTTATTCTTCGACAACTTTAAATACTGTCAAAGAAATAATAGTTTCTTTTTGTAAAAGTAAGTTCACAAAAATCTACAAAAATCTACAAAAATCTACAAAAATCTACAAAAATCTACAAAAATCTACAAAAATCTACAAAAATCAGTATATCTCTTGAAAGAAAATATATTTTTACAGAATATATTTTCTTCAAAAATAATCCAACCAACTATGATTTTGTTTAAACCTCGTAAAATTAATCTTCATCTATTCTATATTCAAACCCATACTGATTGCATAGTTCAATGTGCTCGGCGGTGAGCGGCAAAACACAGTCGTCTTGATCTTTAAAAGCAACAACAACTCTAGTATTGGGATTGAAAATAAGTCCAGATTGAGGATGGATATATAGACCTTGTGCGTCTTTTATAATTTCCACCTCATTCTCTTCAGGAGCCTGGATGGTTTCCTGATTGTTGATGTGTTCTTTGATCTTATTAATCAGCGATTGTTTATTCCCAATGGGTTTTAAACCCAGACTCTTGCACCGTTCTTTGAGTAAAACGATGGTAAGTTTGTCCAGTTCGCATGATTCCATATCAGTAGAAGCAACGGGTTGCTTAAGCTTCTTGGGTTTTTTAATCTTTTCAGACGTTTTCTTTTCTACTTGGTCCTCGGGGGGACCCTGTGTTTTATTCAGAGAAAGTCCTGAAAAAATAGCATTTAAAACATCGTCGCAAGACCCAATCTTGGTATTTATAGATTCTTGAACAGATGGCTGATCAAAAATAGTTTTAATAAATTGGTAGATTGCTTCTTCCATTATTTGTTTTTATATAATAATTATCACTTTATTAAAATTTCATATATTAAACGTTTAAAAAGTTTAATACATGAAACATTGTTTATGAAACATTATACAACATTATACATTGTAAGGTTTGAAAGATGGTTCATCGATAACCATTTCAAATGTTTGCTCGGCATTATAAACAAACTGTTTCATATCGTCCAGAGTCATTGACCCAACATGAACAGATTTTTTTCCTTCAAGAGTATAATAGACAAATGTCGGGAATCCAAAATCAGTCGTTTCAACAATATCGTATAAAATATTCTTTGTCTGTTGCTCTCTTATGTCACGGCCATCAAACGGTCGCATGAAAAAAAGATTAAAATTTCTTGAATGGTTATTTAATTGAAGAAAGGCAGGTTCTGTGATGCGGCAGAATTTACAATTTCCAGCTTTGATCATGATTAACGCCGGTCGTAAAACTTTATCAAGAACGCCGTTAGAAAAATCAGTTACGATGAGGTAACCTATCGGTGTAGTCATTTTACAATAAGATATTATTTAACAACATAGATATATCTGGAATCCACATAACCCCAAAAGGTTCCCGTGTAGCCCTCGAGAACCGTCAACATAAAATCTCTGTTGATCTCCTTTAATGAAGAGGCGAAATCTGCAAGGGCTTCGAGGATATCGTGAGTGTCAATTATGTTTGCGGACTGTAAATGTTGGTTAAAAAGATGGAAAATATATTCTCTTTCATAATCCATCGAGTCTAATTTATAATTTACAATGGGAATAACGGCATTTATAATTCTTGCAAAAAATCCCGTTAAACATTGATCGTGGGCATCTTCTAATTCGACGATAAGCAGCGAAAGACAACCCGCATCACGCAAAATTCCACTCACGATATTTAGAAGTATTTTGATAGGGATATCCTGATATTCCTCATTCTGGAATCTATCGACCAACTGAGATGGTAGTTGATGATGAACGAATTTAAATTTAGAATATTCCCGTATAAGCCGCATCGCAACTTTTTTATACGAATTCTGGAAAACATGCACTGTTTCCTGCTGGTAAATACTTCGTTTAATTTCAAGGCCAGTTACTTGGCAAAGATCCAACATTAACTCTTTTTGTTTGTTTCTTTGAAGCCGATGTGCCAATTCAATGGCAGAAGGCATTATATATTTCCTCATAATCGGTTCTGCGGCCAAAATACCGATAATTTTAATTTGTTCGTTTACCGAATACATTTCCAAACGCATAAACGCTTTAACAATTTCTGTAAATTTTTCTTTCATTTGTTATTCTTCCATTTTAAAACAAGTTTAATCAATGTTTAATTGTTTTAAAATGGAATCAATCTACTCGCTTCCCAACATTACTGAAAAAAAGGAACCAGAAATAGAGAATATTATTCAAGAATTACATCAAAGGGATATTGCAGATTCTCTGTTATTTCGCAGCGAAAACAATGAAGCAAAAGTACCTGGAAAAAAAATGGAAGGTGGAAAATTAATAGTCTATTCGCTGATCATGGCTTGTGCTGTTTTAAGTCTTTGCGTGGTTGGGAATCACACTAGCACACCATTTTTATTTCTTTTATCAGCATTGGTGGCTGCTGGTATCCTTTCAACTATTTCTCTATAAATTCCACATGTGTTTACCAAATACTTGATCCCTTTTTACACGAGTGTCGGTGGATCGCCCCGGGACTCCCAAAAAGGAATTCATTTCAATGCACGAATCAGTATCGTCGTCGGTGTTATGTGGGTTTGGGATCTCGTTGCACGAATCAGTATCGTTTACATTATTTACAAGCTCGATATTTTTTGTTTGAGTAGAATTCTTCTCAAAATATTTTTTGATCTTGTCAATCAGCATTTGTTTATTTCCAATGGGTTTTATGCCATATTCTTTGCATTTTAACTTTAACTGTGCTATTTTCAGGCGTTCCAATTCTAATGTGGACTGAATCACAGTTTCAGTCATGGATTTATCCTTGGGTTTCTCTCGAACCGGTTCTATCGCAGTTACAATTGGTTCCTGAAGTTGAGAGGCATCGATTAATTCAGAATCATCCTGCGGGGGATCCTGCGGATCATAGGGAATATCATGGGGAGAGTCTTGCGATGGGTCTTGCAAGGGGTCTTGCGATGGGTCTTGCGAGGAGTCTAATATTTCCTGTTCTGTTTGTTTCCTGGCTGAAAGACGCTCAATAAGAACACGTCTGGGTCCTGAAACTAGCAACCCTCGAGATTTACATTTCGCTTTAAGAACTGCCAATGAAACTTTTTCTAAATTCTCAACAGGTTCATCGGAATCCGATTCATCTGTATCCGACAGTATCCTCCTTGCTTTCTTTTTCTGTTTAGGTTTCTCAGAGGATGGTTCTTGTTGTTTGTCATTTTTATTTGACGAGAGACGTGCGATTAAAATTCGTTTGGACCCCGAAACCGGTAACCCTCGAGATTTACACTTTGCTTTAAGAACTGCCAATGAAACTTTTTCTAAATTTTCCTCACAATCTGAATCATTTGAAACTACTGGTGTTGCATTTAAAACCGGTTTCTTGGGAGTTTTTGGTGATGTTAATCCTTTTAAAATAGATTCTAAAATGTGTTGTGCTGGTATTTTATGTTCTGTTTCAAGTGTGTTAATTACTTCGGGTAGTTGGAAGATGGATGAAATGAATGCAGATACAGAATTTACCAAGAAATTCTCCATAGCAATTGAGTAACCAAAGACTAAAAATTATTGCTTTGGGTCAAATTTCTGATACTGGTCTTAGATTAATAACAGAAATTTAACCCAAAATCTTCAAGCGTGGAATAATAACACTTAAAATTTCAAGATCTTTAAAGTTTTCAAGGAATATACTTTTTCTTCAACAATATATTTTGAGAAGATTATTATTTCCCTTCGCCGATTCGACTGTTAGGGTCATTTGCCCTTAAAGAGACGTATTCCAGCTATGGCGGCGAGGATATCCGTCACGTTGGCCTCAAAGTCTCCGTCATGGACGCCGGTTTCACGAAAGGCGCCTGCATAAGGGTGATTCTCCCAGTAATGGTGCCAGTTGCCTTTACTGTCCGCCCCAAAGCCATAGAGATCCACCTCATCGCAAAGGTGGATCGCAGAGATAATGGCCAGGAAGCCGGTTGAGGGATACCTCCCGTGATTCTGGAGCCAGTTATTGTGAACATATTTAATAAAATTAGGATGATAAATCATGATCTTGTCTTTGTTGACGTTGAACCTTTGAGAAACAGGAAGATATGGGTGATTGACGGTACCGTCAACCACAGCATTGATAATCCATCGGAGGTCTGAAATTTTGAAGGGAATGAAAATTATATTGACCGTCTCGTCAAGTTCACGATAGCTTTCTGGGTAGACAAAATGATGAGTTGTTTTGCTGCCGACATCCGCCTCGAAGCCTTTTGTCGGTGCTTCGTTCATTCTAAACACCAGGTCGTGATCATCGATGGCTTTGCCGTATTGTGACCACCGCAAATTCCCTGAATTTCCTATAACAGCACATCTTCGACATCTTCGACATCTTCGACATCTTCGACACCGCAAACTGTCCTGAAAATAATTCCAGTCTCCTGAAATAAAGCTGAATAGTTCATGGATGACCGCGTTCATGGTATGTGAACTTTTTTCTCTCTGTAGCCCAAGCCACCATCTGTAGTTGTCCTGAGACAGGAATGCATTTTGACGGGTTAAGAGAGGTTCAATATCCGCGTTGAATCTTGACGTGAACCATGGGGGGGGGGGGGGGTGGTCTCCCAAAATACAGGTTTTACAACCGCATGATCGCTGTGGGAGTTTCACCAATTCTTGAGCCTGGTAGCTGAACAGAAAAGATGTGACGGTAATGAACACTAAGACAAGGGCAAACATTTTCTTGTTCTTTCTTGTCGTGACCAACATTTTAGTAGATTGAGGGAAAATAAACAATCCCCTTTTCCCAATAGGATCTTATAAATTATCTTGAAAGAAAATGTCTATAATAATATTTTCGAGTAATAGTTTCTTATAATTTATCTTGAAAGAAAAGTATATTTTCCTTCAACAGGATCTTATAATTTCTTTTGAAAGAAAAATATAATTATAAATATTTTCGAGCAATAATTTATCTTGAAAGAAAATATCTATAAAATATTTTCCTTCAGCAGGATCTTATAATTTCTTTTGAAAGAAATATATAATTATAAATATTTTCGAGCAATAATTTCTTATAATTTATCTTGAAAGAAAAGTATATTTTCCTTCAGCAGGATCTTATAATTTCTTTTGAAAGAAAAATATAATTATAAATATTTTCGAGCAATAATTTCTTATAATTTATCTTGAAAGAAAAGTATATTTTCCTTCAACAGGATCTTATAATTTCTTTTGAAAGAAAAATATAATTATAAATATTTTCGAGCAATAATTTCTTATAATTTATCTTGAAAGAAAATGTTTACAATAATATATTTTCCTTCAACAAGATCTTATAATTTCTTCATCAAATTTCCTTAACACAATGAACAAATATCACTCGAAAAATTTTATGCCTGGCAGGAAGAACATTCAACGATCGATTCTACACGATGACTTGCTTTTGTTCTAACGTAATACATTCCTTTACAACCGGTTTTCCACGCAAACCAATGTAGTCGATGTAATAATTGTCGACTAGTTTGTTTGGGAAGAAAAAGCGTCAGCGCTTGACCCTGACAAATTAATTTTTGTCTGTCGGCTGCTTGTTGTATCACCTGAAAAGGATCTATTTCATATGCAGTTTTAAAAATATCTTTTTCATGCTTGGTGAGAAACGCAAGGTTTTGAACAGAACCATCGTTTGTAATAATTTCCTGCCAGATATCTTCTGTGTTTTTCCCCTTTTGGGTTAATAATTTATCCAATTCTGGATTTTTTATTAAAACGCTTCCTGTTTTTGTTTTATTGGTGTAGGCATTAGCCGGCCATGGTTCGATGGACGGTGAGGTACCCAAGAGAGTGGCCGAATTTGTTGTTGGAGCAACAGCTAAAAGATGAGAATTACGTCGTCCGGTTCCAACGAGCGCCGGAGGCTCTCCTTTGAGTTTAGCTAAACTCAATGTACGTTCCACAGCTCTAATCTTTAACAGCGTAAAAATTTCACGATTCAGAGATGCGGCAGATTCAGAATCAAACGGAATCTGTTCCTGTTGATATAGCTGGGCCAGTCCCAGGATACCTAGCCCTAAAGGTCTCAACATCCCAGCACCGTAAATCGCGCTAGATAATTCTTTCGGGGCTTTATCGATAAAGTATTGAATGACATTGTCCAGCATTTCAATCACGTCCCCCACAACGTCGGTGTTTTGCCATTCCTTGTACTTGGCAGCATTAAGACTGGCAAGACAACACACAGCCATCATATCTCTTTGCGTAGGAAGGTGTATTTCGTTGCATAAATTACTACACTTCACATCAAACCCTTGCTGCTTAAGAATTGTCGGGTTGTCTCGATTAACAGTATCGATAAAGTTGATGTATGGTTCTCCGGTCCTGTACCGCGTCTCCAGGATCAGCTCCCAGACATCCCGTGCACTTAAAGAAGATTTAATTTTTAAAGTTTTTGGACAAATGAGGTTCCATTGAAGATTTTTCTCAACCGCTTCCATAAACACATCAGGAATATTCACAGCGTGGTGTAAATTTAGATTCTTCCGATCGGCATCGCCCCCGGGTATCCTCATAGTAATAAATTCAAGAATAGAGGGATGGGAAACGTCCATATAAGCTGCGTAATTCCCTCTGCGTACGATCCCTTGGCGATAGGCCTTTATAGCTGAATTGACGGTGTTCATGTACCCTATAGGCCCCGGCGAGACGATATTTGGGGGTCTGACAGAGCTCCAATCCCCCGACACGCCACCGCCGCGGACAGATATCCTGCTTACATCAGATACATGATTAATCAATCCCTCGATGGTATCATCAACGTGCAGAAGAAAGCATGAAATAGGCATGCTCCTCTGGTCTACCACGCTGGAAAGAATAGCCGAAGGAAATTTTAACCATCCATTCATGGCATAATTACATAATCTATCTGCTAATGCATTGTTTCCTCCGCTGTACTGCTGACAAATTTTCTTTATTAGAATATTCGGTTCAGCACCGTATAACTTTGTTAAAAAGACTTTTGCAGAATCAGAGGTATACATTATTTTTAAGGCTTCTTCTTTTTGATTGTAATATTTCAGTTTCCTTTTTTAAAAAAATATAATGCAGAGTCTATGTCAACAACTTCAAGAGCTTACGGTAACACCCACAACCAGACGGAAGTATGCTGTTAAATTTCGGCTGATTAAAAAAATCTTAAATTCCAACTCCCAAGACTACATCTCTGAAGATGATGTGGATTTAATTTATGCTAAATTCATATACCCAAAAATTATTCGTGCAAGAAAAAATTTAAGAAGAAAGATACATCGCTCTGGGTGTACAGATGTTTCAATCAAGGCCGGGATCCTCTTTCCAAATTTATATGTTAACCTCGGGAAAAAACTTAAATTTCTTACAATTTCCGATGCGCAAAAAATTATAGACTGTATTGTGAAACCATTTATCAGAATTAAAATAAAATTTTACGCAAGAGAATTAACAGTGATTGCAAAAATGTTTGAGCAGTTAATTTTATCGTTATCTGAAACAAAACAACGGGAAAATAATATAACTGTTAATTCGTCTCCACAAAATAAACTTTTAGGATACTATTGAAAGAAAATATACTTTTCTCTCAAGATAAATTATAAGAAACTATTGAAAGGAATTATTTATTTATTTTCCCGAGATAAATTATAAGATCCTGTTGAAAGAAAATATTATTATTTTTCTTTCAAGATAATTTATAAGAAACTGTTGAAAGGAATTATTTATTTATTTTCCCGAGATAAATTATAAGAAACTATTGCTCGAAAATATTATTTTTCTTTCAAGATAATTTATAAGAAACTATTGCTCGAAAATATTATTATATTATTTCTTCAAGATAAATTATAAGATACTGCTGAAGGAAAATATTATAGATATTTTCTTTCAAGATAAATTATAAGATCCTGTTGAAGGAAAATATTTATTTGTTTTCTTTCAAGAATATAAGATCCTGTAGAAGAATATTTATTTCCCCAAATAATTTATAAGATCCTGCTGAAGAATATTTTTCTTTCAAGATAAATTATAAGATCCTGTTGAAAGAAAATATTTATTTGTTTTCTTTCAAGAATATAAGATCCTGTAGAAGAATATTTATTTCCCCAAATAATTTATAAGGTATTGCTGAAGGAAAATATTATTATATTATTTTCTTTCAAGATAAATTATAAGAAACTATTACTCGAAAATATTATTATATTATTTCTTCAAGATAATTTATAAGATATTGCTCGAAAATATTATTGTAAATATTACTGTAAATATTTTCTTTCAAGATAATTTATAAGATATTGCTCGAAAATATTATTGTAAATATTACTGTAAATATTTTCTTTCAAGATAATTTATAAGATCCTGTTGAAGGAAAATATTATAGATATTTTCTTTCAAGATAATTTATAAGAAACTATTGCTTCAAGATAAATTTATAAGAGTGCTTGAAATCCTCTTATAAATTATGTTG
Organism: Rhabdophis nuchalis; assembly: GCA_039707465.1. Taxonomy (NCBI): domain Eukaryota; kingdom Metazoa; phylum Chordata; class Lepidosauria; order Squamata; family Natricidae; genus Rhabdophis; species Rhabdophis nuchalis. The sequence goes on along the minus strand of JBDLLF010000265.1, from coordinate 3,888 downwards.
ACAATTTATATTTAAAAATGAGTAACGACTCGAATCTTCCACCGCTTAACACAGACATCCGATTTTCTGACACTTTACCATTACACTATGTTTCTGAAGAAGATATGCCGTTCTCGCCAACAATCACCGCAGGAGTTAATACTCCCATGGTGAATATGGATGCAGACATTGCGTTTAGCGAACATTTAAAACTACATTCTGTGACCTACGGTTATAACCCGCGTGAATACAATCATTTAGCTGAAGAGCATCCCAAGGCATTCCATATCCATCATGAAATCCCGGAAAAATTTAGCTGGTGTCTTTCTGATCCCTCTGATAATAAATTAATTAAAATTAAAAAGTCTCTCATAGAAGGCCCCAAAACGCAATACGCATGTGGATCGTGTTTCGCGATTTGTGTCGCACAAGTATTTTCAGACTGTTTAGTTGTCTCTGGAGCAGTGGGCTGGAGCCCTAATATTTCAGAAACGTGGCTCCTGGCTAATCTTCCATCGTCGTTGCAGAAGGGCTGCGGGGGAGGAAATCCGGCCACGATAGCACCATACCTGGAAAAACACGGCGCTTTGGACACCTCGTGCGTCGATTATTCCTGGTGTGAAAATGATAAAGCCGTGTGTGCCAGCATGTCTTCTTCCCGACATTTTGATGCGAGGTCCCTGACGGCGAAACTCAACGCCAATATCCCAAAAAAGGGATGCTGGTTTGAACAAAAAAAATTTCTATACAAACTAGATAAGGGATCCGATGTCTTTTTCATCAATCCCGATGCGCCAACAAATATCTTCAGACAAACGGTAAAGACGCACATACTGGATTTCGGGCCTTGCGTCGGTGGATTCGTTGTCCTGGACAATTTTATGTCAGGGGCTCATACTAATCCAAAATTACCAACAAAAGGCATCTATTTCGACAAGTGCGTCTATGACGGCTGGCTCGGTATATCGTGGACAGATACCAGAAAAGCCAAAGGTCTCCATGCCGTGGCTATCGTCGGCTGGGGAGAGGAACAAGACGTTGAATTCGCCTCCGGGCAACGCGGCGCCGTTCCGTTCTGGCACTGTAGAAATTCTTGGGGAGAAAAATGGGGTCACCAAGGCGGGTTCTTCAAAATAGCCATGTATCCATTCAATAAATATTCTCAGATGGATAAAGAAGTTATGACTTCTATCGGCGGGCCTGTGGGGTCCATGGTTTTACTGCGTGCGACGAATCCTCCCACAATTATCGACACCACACAAGTGGAAAAAAAATATCGGGTCGCGAAACGCAGTCTCTCGGACGTCTACTATAAGGCCGCACCAGAAGCTGTTGTTTTGTATAATCGTCAGCGTCTCGACCAGTCGCCCGATACCGCCGTCCCCATCTCTCACTGTGAAACGACATACGATATTGTTACCATCAGCAATCCGTCCAAAAAATTCACAATCTTTATTGTTATAGCGGTGATATGTCTTTTTATTTTTTACGTTTCGAGAAGAGCATAATTTATAAAAATATTTTTATAAATTATGTTATTTTCTATCAATTAAAATGTCAAAGATACATATTGCTAAAGGGAAACAAGAAATCATTTCCATAAGAATATTCCAAAACAAGCCACATGTTTTCAAAAAAGTAGTCGATCCATTAGACATTAGTTACCGTTTGGAGATGGAGGTATCTAGACGAATGAAAGATTGTGATCAAATTTACAAAGTACTGGGCGTTGTCGAGGAGGCAGGGACAACGTACGTGGTCAGCGAATACATCAGTGGACGGGATTTCACCGAATTATTTACATCGCTTTCAGAGGAAAAATTATTGTCTATCGTCTGCCAAATATTATTTCTGATTCATTTGCTTCATGTCTCTGGGGTATCCCACAACGATTTGCATTGCAGCAATATTCGCATCCAGCCAACAGATCAGGAATCTTTAGAATACTTTTACGATAACCGCATTTACAATATCCCCACATACGGTGTGAAGGCGGTTATCATAGACTTTGGCGCTGCGTTTATTTTAGAAATAGACAGGCCATTTCCTATCAGCTCACAATTATTTTCAGGAGATTCTTTCATGCGATTAGATATCAGGTATGACTTTTGTCGGTTTTTAAAATCATTTGCAGATTGCATCGCGTGGAAGACAAAGTCCACTAAATGCAAAGACTTAATTCAATTCATCGAAGAAAAAATAACCGTTCCATTGCAGTTGGGTGTCTACGGCGTTCCTGATCATTTTCTAAATTTAGCACCAATAATGTTTAACAACCACATAAAACTACTTTATCCCATGGCACCCTCTTTACATTCTAGCATCCTCAGTTTGATGAATGCTTGGCCCGTAATGGAAAACGCATCGCAGTATACCATTTCAGATGCGTTTGATGTCATTGAAAATTTTAATTTTGACACGGCGGCAGAAATCAGAAACCTATTGCTCGAAAATAAGTCTTCGGCAACCGTAAACAGACTTGTTCCTCTGGTTCATTTGTGGGATGAATTTAAAAAAACATATAGCTCAAACGTGGTGGTTAAAATCGTCTCGGGCTTCGACAGCAAATTAACCGTCCAAATGCCGATTTTTGTGATCGATTGGATTATTACCAAGACCTTTCTTTAGTTACTTTTTTTCCCCAACGTCCAAAGAACACCTCGAACGTAAATTTTAAACGCGGGTTCATCGGCTTCTGAGAAATTAGGAACATGGTATAATTTATCTGTTTCGGGATAATAGAGAAGTTCCGGGAGTTGTGCCATTGCATTCTGATTAATATTGGTCCTGGTGTAAACTGTTCCATCCAGAATAATTGTGTCACCCACATTTAAATATTTTATTTCTGGTTTGTGTTGCGTATGACCCGTCTGACTGTAAAAGATATCCTTGTACCCAGATAAAATAACATTGGGATTCTGACCAATCAGTAAACGATCTGCCTTTTGGGCACCGACGTTATTTTTGTGGCGAAGATGAATCAGGTACGTTAATTTTTCGATTAAAAGATCCATCTCTGCCTTGAGCAATTTCGGTAAAAATTTACGATTCGATATTAACCAATTTCTAATGGTATCCTTATCCATGGAAATAGGATGAGACTTTAAAAGCATATTTAAATTCTGTAAAAGTTTTTTGGATTCCCTGCGTTGTGAAATAAAATCATACAAGAATGTGGTATCCCCCAGATCCATGTATTTAAATTTTTCTGTTTTGTTTAGGATATTTTTTGTTGGTATTAAGTGAGCGGGAAAATGTGTAAGGATTCTTGCTTGGGGATAGAATGGAATAAGCGCCTCTTTAATAATTTTCTGAGACGATATGTATTTTATCCCCTTGAAAAATTTAGCGATGGGTGCTGGATCTCTTAATCTAATTATTTGGGTGATGATGGGTGCCGAAAAAGGTACCTGTGGATCGGTAGCTACAGGAACATCCGTTTCATTCATAGTACAAATGAAAAATACACAATGTCTGTCTGCGTTTAATATTTGTCCCCGTATAGGGAACTTGGAAAAATACTCGTAGATGCTTTGATTTGTAAAGGGATGCGGCGATAAACGCTCCATATGCGAGAAGATTACTTTAACGCTATGATTTGTGTTTTGGAAGTATATCTCTGACGCCCCGGTTCTGGCAATAGGCATACAGTGATTGTTGGCTTTAACATAAATAAAAATAACCTTTCTGGCAGGTAAAGTTCGTGTGTAAATTCTTTTAAAATTAGGAAGCAGAGGACCCGCTTTAGAGAAAAGAAAAATTGTGATCCCCAATTCGGTTTCGAGCAACCGAATATGATCTAACGGATTGATATCTCCATCAAAGGATGTGGGAAACGCCTCCTGCGCACAAATTTCTGTTTTTTTGCTGAGAATTTCTCGCTTGAGTTTATCGGGGAGCTTAGTTTTT